>MJUU01043225.1:2547-17618 GCA_002080025.1 Modiolus philippinarum
CATCTTGGATTCAATTTCAAATTCTGTCAGTATAGCTAGTTGATTGAATTTAAGCCCTCTGAACGTCATCCTTTAATTCTACTAGTAGCATGCACAATCTGATAGTCTATTTTACAATCCTGATATAGCCATGTTGAGCTTTTGCCATTATTTTGTGTCTGTTGTTCATGTCCATGACCTTTGCATTTAAATATATTCTACCCAGAAACCGCAGAGTCATGATATACCTCGATTGGTTCAATGTTAAAAATACCACCATGTCCGCTTCTAATCAAATGTAAACGCCAACTGGGAATGCAGTTTTAAATTGGATTTTATGGGATAACTCATTCAAACGTTACCTCTGAAACACCTAAGACAAGACAATTAAACCAAACTTGTTACGATTGCCAATGATGGTCCTTTTTTAAAATAGTGTCTGCCATATCGTCAGCTAATAAAGATGACCGCCAAAGGGGGACAGAGTTAAACATTGTACCAGTATTGTCACTGGACCAATTGCAGCCAAAATTGGTCCTTCTATGTTCCAATTTCAAATTAGTATCCATCTTGTATGCATGGAATCCAACGGGGAACATAATTTAATATTCGACCTTACTTAGGCATTCCAAGATCTTCTACTCTGAAACTACTTGGAAAATTGGCCAAAATTGAAAACAAATAGTCCTTGGCTGGTCCCTACTTGAGATAGTACCCGGCAGATTGTCATCATACCAAAGATGATCATCAACCAAACTTGATAACAAAAGTCATTGGAGTCCATTGGATGGCTCCTTTAAAACTGAAGGAAGGCCCTAGTGATACACTGAGGCCCTTGAAAGCCTCATGTTGCGATATGTATATGTTATCGGGCTCTTGACAGCTATGTATCGTAAAATATCAACCCATGTGCCAGAATATGAAGCACTGGGGTGAGTGAGCGTAGCGAACGAGCCCCAAGCTTCATATTCTGGCGAGAGGGTGATATTTTACAATACATCATCTGCCAAAAGCCCGATAACTTGTTTATCATTCTTTATTTTGCATTTTAGATTTGTAATTATTGAACTGAGTTTTCAAATTCTCCCAAAGTTGCGCGGGAAATTCGACATACATGCCATGCAATTTTCAGCTTAAAACATATTTTGAAGTTTTTCTATCATTTTATTGCCAAAGGTTTTGTAACTGGGTGAATATTTTGACCGAAATACTCTAAATAATTTCGATTTTGAATTTTGCAGCAACCTTTGGTTGTTACGGCATTCTATCGTCCCTTGGAGCTTTTATGACGTCATAATGTGAAAACGTCAAATTAGCGGAGATTTTGACAAAGCATGTTTACTGAACGACTATTTTTGTTCGATTTCTTCTATTAATGATAGAGATAAGGATATCCCATACTTTCCTCCTCGAACAGATAATGTAAAAAATATTTTCAATATATCAGCTAGTCAAGTACGTGATGTCTTGCAGATCCTAACAATAGGTAAAGCGTCTGGATTAGACAACATCAGCCACCATATGTTAAAGAATACTTGCAATACAATATGTTACCCTTTAGCAGTGCTGTTTAATTTGTCCCTGGACTTTTCAAAATTTCCGTCACAGTGGAAAGAAGCAAATGTCATTGCTTTGTTCAAAAAAGAAGACAAAACCTTAGTCTCTAATTACAGACCAATTTCTTTGTTGTCATCTGTGGGTAAAGTCTTTGAATGAATTGTTTTTAAAGATTTGTATAATTTCATTTACTCAAATGATTTGATATATAGATATCAGTCAGGATTTATACCTGGTCATTCAACTGTTCATCAATTAATAGAAATATATCATAAAATATGTTTGTCCTTAGATAATCATGAAAACAGTTGTTTGGTTTTTTGTGATATATCTAAGGCGTTCGATAGAGTGTGGCATAAAGGACTCCTAATAAAATTAAAATCGTATGGCATCCATGGTAAACTTCTTAAGTGGTTCAAAAGTTATATTTCCGATAGAAAACAGAAAGTTTCCTTAAACAACTCTATTTCACCATTAAAAATAGTATCAGCAGGCGTACCACAAGGATCAGTATTGGGACCACTGCTTTTTCTAATATATGTAAACGATATTTCCAATTCTCTTACGTCATTATCTAGATTATTTGCTGATGACACTTCGCAGTTCTAAAGCCGTATCTGGTTGACCCGCATATATCAGAGGTTGACCTGGATATATCAAGGGATTCTCCCAAAGTTTCAAAGGCAATAACTTTTTTTCAAGGTTTCAAACGAAATCAAATTTGTAAAAATAAACATCTATTTCATTTGCTCTTTCCGATTAGGTATTCAGAACAGAATCATGATTACACAAATAGATAAACTAGATGTCAGAAAAATATATCCTCTGATATATGCGGGTCAACCAGATACGGCTTTTGCGGAAAGGCTCTGCAGGCTGTTATAACCATGGGGAAGGATGATAATGTGAAAGATAACGTGCTGTCGTGTTAAATCGAGTAAAGGTCTTGAGTGGTCGAGTTAAAGTCGGATACAGGTTGCGAAAAAATCGGGTAATGGTCGGGGAGATCTTGTATAGAAAAAAAGAATGAATCGTGTTAGTCGAGTAATGATCGAGTACTAATCCAGTTGGTCCGGAAACGACTGGGCATAAATCGAGAAGCGGATGAGTTAAAGTCGGGTAGAAATCGGCATGATCGGCTAAAATTTTGAAACTCAATCAAGACCGATCCCTTTTCGACCTCTTCACGACTACCTCGATCAGACCCCGATTGATTCCCGACCTGTTCACGACGTATGATGCACACGACCTCTTCACGATATTTTTTGACATGTCAAAAATATTCGGGAACACAGCTCGAGTTGGGCAGAGATCGATGAATATTCATGAATATTCATAAATCGGGTTCGGTCGAGTTGCTTTGATGGCCGGTGTAAACCTACCATAAGTGGCCATTTCGACAACTTATGTCTTTTTCAGTGCAGATAAAATCAAAACATTTGGAAGACCATTAACTTCAATATGTTTTAAAATGATAGAGAACAAATTACCAATCTAATCTAAATGGAAAGCGAAAATCGCTAAAGACAGAGCTTTGCATGAATCAAAAAAACTTAATAACTCAATAAACAGGAGTTTATCTTTTAATGCAGTGTGGAGTTCGTAAAATAATTCTCGGTGTCAGAGATGCATGCTCTTTATTTTTCTTAGATATGGTGTACTTGTACATGAGATTATATCTCATGTGTACACTTTATTGAATTGCGATTATCTAAATTAATGTAAATTCTAAACTCTAAATCTAACTCCTCCCATTGTTGTTTTGGGATTTCGTTTGGTTTTATGCATTTTAAACATTTTTTGAAATTATTGATTTCTAATGATTATTGGGTTCTAGTGCTGCTGATGATGAATTAATTTCCGAATTGGCCATACAGCTCATGAAAATTATTGCAGTAGGAGTTAACAAATGTGTTATGGTCTTGTGTACATTTACTCCATATCCTTTCTTAAATATTACAAAATTTAGATATTAAAGTGCCCATATCTCACTTTTTTATAATGCCAAGTTTTCTTTTCGACTTGATGAGTCCCCTGTGTTTGTCCATATGTTGTAGTCGTCCACTAGCTTAAGACAATAGTGCTTTTGTCGGGAAACGGATAACAGTGATTGTAAGAGCGCTTTGCCAGTTCAGTTTATTTTTGTTGACAATCCTTTATCCATGACCAGAAAAGGATGTAGCGTTGTTCGACAATTAGGAGAGAATTCCGCCCAAACCGATGCAAGGGGCCGTCTTAAACTTACTATGAGGTATGAGTTTCCAAGTAAATCCAACTTTCGAGTCTTTACCGAAATACTAACTACTGGGTTGGTGAGTGCCCTCGGACACTTCCAGTCCACCAGCAGAGGTATACTACTAACTCCATGACAGACATGAGTCAATATCAATATCAAAAAACGACGTTTATGCAGGACATATTTATAAGTATCACCATACAAATTATTACAGAAAATATTTACATGTAGATATAAATTTCCTAGACAGCCTATTTTGCACGGCCGATTTATAAACATCCAGCAACAGATAACACCAACCCTTAAAGTATGCAAATAACCAAATACCGAAGTCACTGAAAATTAAAAAAAGATGTTTATAGTATTTATGCAACACAAAGATTAGGAAAAGTAAACATAAAAGATATAAATAATTATGACTATTATGTCATTATTACCTCACCTGACCCGAAGGGTCATGTGAGCTTTTGCCATCACTTGGCGTCCGTCGTCCGTCGTCCGTCCGTCGTCAACTTTTTCAAAAATCTTCTCCTCTGAAACCACTGAACCAATTTTAACCAAACTTGGCCTGAATCATCACCATGGTATCCTGTTTCAAAATTGTATCCGATGAGTCCAAGGACCAAACAACATGGCTGCCGTTACTAAAAATAGCACACAGGGGTAAATTGCTGTTTTTTGCAAATAACTCAAAAACCGTTACAGATATTTAAAATCTGACATGGGATAAAAGTGATCAACATGACAAGATCTACATTCCCAGCGATTTTGAAGAAAATCTGATTACCCATTTTGGAGTTATTACCCCTTTTCCCAAATTTTTTCAAAATTTTAATATATTTTATTTTTTATCAAAGAAACTATAACATATCGAAGTCAACTTTAACTTGCAAAAATGTTCAGCATATCAAGATCTACACACCATTAACCCTTGTAGGAGTTATTGCCCTTTTTCACAGAATTTTCAAAATTTTCATATTTTTCGTCTTTTATTTCCAAAACTATAGAAGATGAAGTTTAAGTTTAAAATGATAAAATGTTTGCCATGCTGTGGTGATTTCAAAAGGAGTGTTGAAAATCGTTTGTTGACCGCCATTTTCAAAATGGCTGCCAAAAAAGGGCGGGAAAATTCAACATTGTCCGATTTCAATGAAATTTGGTTTCCAAATAGATATTGATGTTGCGACTTCAGAACCGGTGTTGAAAATTGTTTGTTGACCCCATTTTCAAAATGGCCGACAAGAAAGGCGGGAAAATTCGACATTGTCCGATTTCAATTAACTTTGGTTTCCAAATTGGTATTGATGTCGCAACTACAAAACCGATGTTAAAAATTGTTCGTTGACCACCATTTTCAAAATGGCCGCCCAAAATAGGCGGGAAAATTCAACATTGTCCGATTTCAATAAAATTTGGTTTCCAAATAGATATTAATACTGGGACTTCAAAACCGGTGTTGAAAATTGTTTGTTGAATGCCATTTTTTAAATGACCGCGAAAAAAGGCGGGAAATTCAACATTGTCGGATTTCAATGAAATTTGGTTTCCAAATAGATGTGATGTTTCGACTTCAAAAAACTGATGTTGAAAATTGTTTGTTGAATGCCATTTTCAAAATGGCCGCCAAAAAGGTGGGAAAATTCAACATTGTCCAATTTCAATGAAATTTGGCTTCCAAATAGATATTGATGTTGCGACTTCAAAACTGATTTTGAAAATGGTTATATACAAAATGATGTTAAGACTTTAAAACTGGAGTCGAAAGTGGTCCTTAGCAAGAACATTTTTTGTCAAAAAAAAAACAAACAAAGAAATACAATGTATAGTAAAACATGATCAGACTTTAAATACAGGACGTTCCAGCTACCAAAGTTTGAGAGACTGAAGTTCAACTGTATAACTTACAATGTAAGCTTGATTGTCGCAACTGAAAGCCAGTTGAGCAATACAGACTCCCGGGAGCCTCTGGTCTTCACACTATTAGAAATATGTATAAACTATATTACAGGGGAACCCCTGCCATTTTTTTTTCTTTTCTTTTTTTTAAGGGGGTTTGAATTGCTTTGATTGTAGCAATACATATTGCTTGGATTACAAGGGGAACGCCTGCCCAAATTTTTTTTGAATGGTGGTCTGAAATTGGTTGAAATGGATAGTGGAGCTTTCAGTTGAATCTTTGAAAAAAAAGTATTGTGCTTCATAGTTTTCTTCACTATATAACAAATATGTTTAAACAAGATTATAAGATGGAACCCCTGCCAAATTTTTTTTATGGAAATGGGGACTTGGAATGTTTTTATTTCAGCAATATGTTTTATCTGAATTAGAAGGGGAACCCCTGCCCAATTTTTTTTTAATTTTTTTTTTGAATGATGGTCTGAAATGGGTTGTTATGGATAGTGGGGCTATAAATTAACAGTGGAAACTGCTGAATCTACTTGCGCAATTGGAACTAGGTGACAACTGTCCATAGTCGGTACCTATCAAAGAATGTGTCTGGTAAGTCCGCATGTATTCCAAGATGGCCGCTAGCGGGGGACATAGTTTAACATTGGACCCTATGGGAAAAACACATTCAAAGACATTCTTCTCTGTAACTACTTGGTCAGTTGGAATCAAAATTGGTCACAATAGGGCTTTAATGGTCTTCTTAAAAAATTTTCTGACAAGTCTGCACCTCATCCAAGATGGCCGTTCAAAGATTTTCTACTTTGAAACTTCTAGAAAATGAGACACTTTAACATTGGATTAGATTGGGCTGCAGTCTATGTCAGTCATGGACCAGGTGAGCTATACAGGCTCTTGAGAGCCTCTAGTTTATCATAAAAGCAATCTATCAAATAGCCATGTTATTAATTACAATAAATATTTGTTGAAAGCATGGAGTGTAAACTTTGATATAGGTTTGTAGAGACTTTGTCTCATGTGCATTCACCCTATATTCTTTCATTGATAATTTATTACTGGAGCGTATCTCTCTTGTTGTGTATAATCCGTTAAAAGTCTAAATATATTCCTCTTAGAGAGATGTATGTTCTCTATAAATTTCATTAATGGTGTACTTGTTTTTGAGAGAATATCTCATAAATACAATATCATATTTTCAAATTTTGGCAATTATTATTTTTTTTCTAATTTTCAAATGTTATTCTTACCACCTGCTTATAGGGCCCACATCTCATATTTTATAACGTATAATACCAAGTTCTCTTACAATCATCGGCTTGATTAGCGGTGTGTTTGTAGGATACTAGTGCTTTTGTCGGGCAACAAATGACAGTGATTGTTAGAGCACTTGCCAGTTAATTTTATTTTAACGACCTCGCATGCAGGGGCTAAATAAGACTTAGATGTAACATTGCTCGACAATTACCAATGAATTCCCTTAAAACCGGTGCTAGGGGCTGTCTTGAACTTAATATGAGGTATGAGCAAAGCTCATTGTTGAAGGCCTCATGGTGACTTCAAGATGAAGAACAACAATAAAAGCAATGTTTCATTGCTTGATTTACCATGTATTTGTAGAGACTTTGTGCATTTTCTTCATAATTTATCCCTTTATTGTTAATTTACCCATTTTTATTTCCCTTCAAATCAGTTTTTTCGTTAGATTTGGAGGCAGACTCATTCATTATATTCTGCACATTCCATACATTTGTTTCATTTTTTTCTATTGATAGAGACTTGTAAAATGCTGCCAAATATAATAATAAAGACAACAACTTAGGAAACTAACCATATTTATATTAAGAGGTACAACATTATGTAAGTACATATATTTGTATAAACTAATCTTCTAAAGAGTTACGGGTAACCAACAAGTCCAGAGCAATGTTCCAAACATGCACATCCAAAATTTTGCCAGGCACAGGTTGAACTTCCAACTGGTTCACAGATACCTAAAATATAAGTATTATTTCAAAAATTTGTGGTTGAATGATGTTATGGCGTCGGCGTTGTCAGCGTCTACCTTGTTCTATAAGCTTCGGTTTCTTTTGGCAGAATAACTTTTGTTCAAGTGTGTGGATTATAATCAAATTTTAGTATCAAGTTCCTTTGCACACATGTAATCTGGGCAAGATCCGTTTAAGAAAAAGGACCAAAAAGGGGTTAAATTTGGTTTATTCCTACATATTTGGCTGTAGAATCTTTATTATTCACGATTGTGTTTCTTTCGTTTTTTCTTTTAATTCACAGTCAGTAATACAATGGATTTACCGTTCACGAAAAAAATGGTGTCAGAGAGAAGATAATGTTAAAAATTTCAATTTGTTATATGTTTTTAATGGATTTTTTTTTTAATGTGGCATTATGGAATCATTTTTTTCATATTTAGTACCATTTCTTAGCTATAAGGGAGCAAATTCTTGTTTTACGAAGTATTTTTTTCAAAGGATTGTAACGAGTTACTTCTAGACCGGAGCCGTGTAGCAGTGTGTTTACATTCATCTTACAATTTCCAAGCTATAAGTTCAGAAGGTACCAAAATATAATTTATACAAAAGTTTTACTCATCAGATAATAACGAGATTTGTTTCATTGGATTCTTCGGAGTTTTTTTTTGTTTTTTTGGGGTTTTTTTTCGGGGGGGGGGGGGGTTACAAGGGATATGAACAGGATCATCATTATTTTCTGATAACACTCGTTTGTTTTTACCCTAGTTAATTTTTTGCATTTTACCATGCTGCTCTTGTGTTGCCCTTTACTTTTTGTTGGAGGGGTAATTTTTTCATCTTTGAATTCAAATGTTTTCTTATTTTTATTTCTATTTTGACTTTGCCTAATTCTGGTGGTTAACCGTTCTACTGACTGTTGTATTTTTTATATTTTTTCCATGCTCGTGTACAATGTTAATCGAACAATTGGACACTAGTCACCTAAATATATTTGTATTTTTGATATGCTTAAAACTTCAAACCTTCTCAAAAATAACAATAAAAGATATTGGTAAATGCATATCCAAGGATACTCTATTGCTAATGTAATATTTTTAGACTTTTGAAAAGGGTATTTACAAACAGACCCCCCAAAAAATCAACATCCCGAGGCTGACGTCTTCCAGCTAAAGAGGGGTTAAGCATTTAATTGTTTTTTGAATAATTCTAATACAGTTTACTGCGGATAACCTATGACTTTACTCTTAAAGCCCGGTACACACCTTAAGATTTGTATTATAATACAAATCTTTCAGTGTGTACATCCTTAATACATTGTATCATAAGATTTTTGGAATCTTATGAGATTGTATTAAGGATAGGGCATTGCTCTATTACAAATCTTAGTAGACTTTTTGTTTTAATCCAATCAAATGATCTGTCTTGGGGTCATTTATCTACATGTATAAAAACAAATGCACGTGTAAAGCCTTCTAAACTTGTCCAATAATTCATGATGTGCACCAAATAAATATCTTGGTTTGATCTAAGGTCTTGCCCAGCATTTCACATTAACTTTTCTCTTTTTCAATAATTTATTGCGCACATAGCAAAATAATAGACTCTGTTGCAACTACTTCATCTTCCATAGTGACAATGTGTATAACGGTATCCAAATTTAACAATCTACTATAAAGGCGAATCTGTCATAGCATCGTCTATAATTTGAAGAAAAAAAAACTAAAATTACTTATTTCTGAAAAGCTTTATATGAGTATATTTCTGGAGTTTTTAATTATGTTGAACAAATACTAATCTTTGAATGCATTATGAACATATTTCAAGTACTCAACAGTCATCTAACAATAATTACAACTTATAGGCTTCTTGAATCAAAAACTTACCAGGATGACCAGTGGCTGGGCCTTGTGGTGTTTGACCAACACTCCATACACAGTTTGGATCTCCAAGCTCAGCTCCATTAGTCATGCCGTCCTTGTCGGAATCCATATTACATACTGCTGCCCAGGATTGGCCATTGTCGGAAAAGTCCTAGATCAAATGAAAGTGTTCCTTCGTTACTGCGTGTTTTCATAAATATTTAAGCACATGCTTTGCAGAATGTTATTTCGTTACGATTAATTGACCAGTGCCAAAGTTTCATTTCACTCTGAAAAATAGTTGTTTTTTTTTTATTTTCAGGGGAACGTGGACGGTTCAAAATGAAATCGTATAAAATTTATAAAATGATAATATTTACGATGTTAAGGTCAGACATATAGAGAAAATAGTGAACAAAGTGAAAAAAATGAACAAAGATAAGAGAACTTGAATACTATAGCAAACGAAATAGATTATGTACACTAGTACTAAGACATCAGATGCAAAGAAAATAAAAAAGTAGATTTCATACTCCAAAAGCGGAATAGGTACAAGAATCATAAAAAAGGACACATATGTGATAAACACAGACAACGGCATCAAGATCTAAGACAAAAACAGAAGAAAACAACTACAGATGTCGGACACAAATATTGATTTGATTAAAACTTATTTTATTGTCAAAGACAAACGGATTAGGCACAAGTTGTACAAATTATCAATGCCTTCTCCAACATTATACATGATAAATAGCACATACATACATAGGACATATACGAACGTATGCAAAGATGAAAAAAAAGTATGATTTTAGGCACAAAAAGGGTCAGATATTTGAAAAAACAAAAGTGTGAAAATTTCAGATACAAAAACAGAAATAGATTATAAGCATAAGTACATTTAAACCTGTATTTCACTAAAACTGCTTGATTTTCCATAGACGAACATACAAAACTGTGATATCAAATGAAAGTAAAATCTATAAAGTTTTTGATTAATATAAGTTTGTACAATTTACTATTTTGTATAGTTTGAGAATACAAAAAATGAGTCCCTCTCCTGCAGTTGAAATAACGATTGTATTGTTTGTAATTCATTAAGTAAACAACGTTTGTTATTTGCTGTACTTTTAATACCTAACCTATCAGATGTGATACCTTGTCTAAAAATAAACCAATTAAAGCCCGTCGATTCTTATATTTCTAAAATGGAAATCGCAGGATTTCAATATTTCTACAAAGAATAAACCGTTATCCTACATTGCATTAAAAATCTAATATTTTAATTGCATCAGCACTGAAGAGACCTGGAGACATAAGTTGTCGAAATGCGCATATTCATCAAAATTAACAGCAACGTCGGTATGATGTTATTATTACTTTAAGTCCCCGAGGATATTCACTAACCCAGTAGCCAGTACTTCGGTGCTTGCTCGGAAACCAATTTTATCTGGAAACTTGCAATATCCAAATGCAACAAAATTTTGTTAAAACCCTAGGAGTATCTCCCTTTTGCGTAGCTGATAATGGCGTTTCTATTTAGATCTCATTCGTTATTTGGGTTTTTTCAGTCTTTACACATTTTTCAGTATATAAACTTCAAATATTTTGATTTCATCTGCACTGAAGGGACATAAATTGTCGAAATGTGCATATGTAGAATCAAAATTAACAGCAACTTCGGTATAATGTGAAAAAGAAAGGAAATGGGGTAAATGTCAAGGAGGCAGGATCCCATCTCAAGGTTAAAACGACCCCAAACAAAGCATCTAGGGTCACCGTACGGTCTTCAGCACAGTGAGGAACCTCTCACCATATAGCAAGCCCTAAATTGCTCTCCAAAAAAGCAAAAAAAAAATGAATAAATAAATGGAAACAGACCACATCCAATAACCCGAATATCAAGAAACTAAAATTTTATAGGAAGACAGGGACAAGCCAATGACCAGCATATTCCTGACTTGAGACGGGCGCAAAATTGTCATGGGATTAAATTCGTTTTCTTGGATTTAAACCCTGCCTCTTTGTGTGGTGAATAGCTAAAAAAATAATATACAAAAAGACTCACAGAAAAAATCAAACTAGAAAAAAGTCCAACTTATCAAGACGAGTACCTTTACAATGAAGTAAATAAAACATGAAGACAATACACATGGGTACTGTCCTGACAAATACTCGCAGTTATTGACAGCTATCTAAGGACATAATTTCCTTCCGTTGACTATGATATCAAGCCTTTTTACATATGAAACTTCCATTGAAATACTTCTAAATAGATTTCGTTTAACAACATCATCAATTATGAAAGAAGAACATGATATTGTGCAATGCCAAATACTGCCAATATGAAAAACGGTTTTAATCTGTTTACGGTGTAAAGCATTTAGAAGCTGATCAATATTTTTGCCAACAAAAACCAGAAGTAAAGATTTAACAACAATGCTGTATTTATATCCTTAATGAATAAGTTTGTTCAACGAATTAATAAGTTTGGAAGGATAATTTTTGAATTTATGTGATTTGTAAATGATATTTCCATAGAAGATGCCATGTTGTATAAGAGCCCTGCATGTAGAACCAAATTTCCTTAATAAGTCAATGTATCTATAATAAAATTCAGAGAATGTTTTTATCAATTTATGATATCTAAACCCTTGATGCAGAAGTTTTATTATTTATTTATTATCACTTGGCCGATGGTGGATTTTTAGCCCCCGAGTGTATTCACCAACCAAGTAGCCAGTACTTCGGTGCTAGCCCGAAAACCGATTTTATCTTGAAACTTGCAATATCTGAAATCAACAAAATTTTGTTAAAAACTAAGGAGTATCTCCCTCTTGCATAGGTCTGTCCTCAGCTGATTTTGGCTTTTCTATTTAGATCCTATTAGAAATTTGTTCTCTATCAGTCTTTACACACATTTCGGTATATAGGACTATAAAGATTTCAAAAATTTTGATTTTGTCTGCACTGAAGAGACATGGGTTGTCGAAATGTGCATATGCAGAATCCAAATTAACAGCATCTTCGGTATTATGTTATTTAGACTACTGTGCTCATACATGACATCAACAGCCCGATTTATATGGCCCTTCAAGTTCTCTTATCGGTATTAATCTTTTTACGGTAAGAATACGCATGTTACGGTTAAATCTAAGTAAGACATAAAACACTTTTTTATTTCAAGATTTATAAGTAAAAGATTGTCATCGCTTTGGGGGAAGTGTTTAAAGTGTCTTCCATTCATCAACATTACCCCTACTTTAGTCTTTTTAAGTGCTTGGCATTTTCATGTCATGTTTACGTGTTCAATATTCAAGAAAAGACATCCCAGGAGTTGAAAAAATATTTTTCATGTATAGAATTGATACTCCTTTATTTAGAATATGAAAAACTGTGGAGTCTTCATGAAAAAGAGCCAAAGAATTCTCTCATTTCATTTCTCAAATGATCATTGTCTTTTGAACGAAAATGAATTTGAGCTAATAAGTAGTGAAGGGATATGGAGTAAATATACATGAAACAAAGTCTCTACAAATACGTGGTAAAGCAAAGCAATGTTGAAGTCATCATGAGGCCTTCAACAATGAGCTTTGCTCATTCCTCATAGTAAGTTCAAGATGGCCCTTAGCACTGGTTTGAGCGGAATTCATTGCTAATTGTCGAGCAACGCTACATACATGCCCTTCATTGTTCATGAATGCGGGGTTGTCAACAAACATTAATTAACTGACAAGTGTTCTTACAATCTCTGTCATCCGTTGCCCGACAAAAGACAAATAGAAGACAATCACAACATTCAAAGAACCACAGGGCACTCATCGAGTCAAAACTTGACATAATAAAATCATGAGATATGTTCATGATAAACAGGTGGTCAGAATAACAATTTAAAATTACAAAAAATAAAAGAGCCAAAATTTGAAAATATGATAGTGCATCCATATGAGAAATTCTCTTAATGACAAGGTCACCATAATTGAACCAGAGGCTCAAAGGAGCCTGTATCGCTCACCTGGCTTTCAGTTGCCACAATCAAGGTAATATTGTAAGTTATATAGTTGATCCTCAGTTTCTCAAACTTTCGTATCTCGAACACCACCAATATCTTGAACTGTATTTAAAGTCTGATCATGTTTTACTTTATTTCTTTGTTGGGCTTATTTTACAAAAAAGTTCTTATTAAGGACCACATTCGACACCAGGTTTGAAGTCGAGACGTCATTTTGTAAATGGCAGTCAACAAATAATTTTCAACATCGGTTTTGAAGTTGCAACATCAATATCTATTTGGAAACCAAATTTCATTGAAATCAGACAATGTTGAATTTTCCCGCCTTTTTGGCGGCCATTTTGAAAATGGCGGTCAACGAACAATTTTCAACATCGGTTTTGAAGTCGCTACACCAAGACCTTTTGGAAACCAAATGTCATTGAAATCCGACAATGTTGAATTTTCCCGCCTTTTCTGGCGGCCATTATGAAAATGGCGATCAACGAACAATTTTCAACACCGGTTTTGAAGTCGCAACATCAGTATCTATTTGGAAAAAACTTCATTGAAATTGGGCAATGTGGAATTTTCCCGCCTTTTTTGGCAGCCATTTTGAAAATGGCGGTCAAGGAACAATTTTCAACATCAGTTTTGAAGTCGCCACAGCATGACAAACATTCATCAATTTACACTTAACCTTCATCTTCTATAGTTTTGGAAATAAAAGACAAAAATACGAAAATTTTAAAAATTCGGTGAAAAAAAAGTCAATTACTCCTACAAGGGTTTATGGATTTTCTTCAAAATTTCAGGATGGGTAGATCTTGATATGCTGAAAATTTTCGCAATTTACACTTAACCCCTATCTGTAACACTTTTTGAAATAAAAAATAAAAAACAAAAAAAAATGAAAATTTTACAGAAAAAGGGCAATAACCACACTGTATAAACGGTGTCCTCTATAAAATGTGCCTTCGTGTTTTTTGTTAGAAATTAAGAAGGCACAGTACGCCATATAATATAGTGTCCTTAGTGAAAATGTGCCTTCGTGTTACCTAAAATCCAGGTAAAAAACAGGAAGGCACATTTTATAGAGGACACTGTTGTTAACGAGAAGGCACAATACACCGTTTACATAGTGTAATAACTCTTAGATGGGTTTCAGATTTTCTTCAAAATTGCACAGTGGGTAGATCTCATCATGCTGATCACTTTTATCCATTGTCAGATTTTTTATATCTGTAACGGTCTTCGAGTTATTAGCCAAAAACTGCAATTTACCCCTATGTTCTATTTTTAGTAACGGTGGACATATTTTTTGACCTGCGGCCATGAAAATAGCAAATTTGAAACTAGATACCCTAGTGATGATTCACTTAAAAATTGGTTGCATTTAACCCAGTGGTTTCAGAGGAGAAGATTTTTGAAAGTTAGTTAACGACGGACGGACGGACGAACGACGGACGACGGACGCAAAGTGATGGCAAAAGCTCACCCTGGCATAGCCAGGTGAGCTAAAAAGTCGATTGATTGAAAGTATTCATCTAAAA
>MJUU01043225.1:21932-55039 GCA_002080025.1 Modiolus philippinarum
AATTTAGTTATGGTGTAAAGCATTTAGGAGATGATCGATATTTTTGCCAACAAAAACCAGAAGTAAAGATTTAACAACAATGCTGTATTTATATCCTTAATGAATAAGTTTGTTCAATGGATTAATAAGTTTGGAAGGATAATTTTTGAATTTATGTGATTTGTAAATGATATTTCCATAGAAGATATGCCATGTTGTATAAGAGCCCTGCATGTAGAACCAAATTTTCTTAATAAGTCAATGTATCTATAATAAATTTAGAGAGTGTTTTTATCAATTTATGATATCTAAAAACACTTAGAACCATTACAGCATTGCAAAATATTTGAAACAACCACAATTAGTGCCTCACATATTATTACTGTCTCAAAAGGTTGTACATGAAGGGTGTGTTCAGTCACTATTGCAATTGTCACTACAAAAGTAATTTCAAAAGGAAATATTAGATTAAATTTTCTTCGGAAGTTGAAATTCAAATTAGACAGACATTCGCTGGAAAAATGTATTTAGGTTATATTCGACCACTCTTTGAATATGTTGATGTTATATGCGATAATTGTTTTAACAACATGAAAGATAGACCGTGAAGCTGCCCGTATAGTTACAGGTGCCACAAAACTAAATAGTATAAATCTCTTGTTTCGGGAATGTGGGTGGGAAACCTAAGACGCTCGTCGCCAAAAAAAATAAAATGTTATTGTTTTATAAAAGTCAATAATGAAACCCCAGCGTACCTCTCAGAGTTGATTCCTCGTAGATTTCGGGATATACATAATTATAGAATTCGCAATGCTAATCGCATTATCCCTGTACATACTCGTATGACCTTTCATTATAATAGTTTTATTCCTTCATGTATCAGATTATGGAATGAACTTCCAAATGATATTCAAAATAGCATGTCATCATCATCTTTAGAATCATTTCTGGAAAACAAATCGTCAGTACCAAAATATTTTTACGTTGGAAATAGAATTGGGCAAATTCTACATGCCAGACTTAGAACTGAGAGCAGTTCATTAAAAGATCACTTGTTTAAAAAGAATTAGGAAGCAGACCCGTATTGTCTATTTTGCCATAAAGTTTAGAATTCTAAACATTTCCTGTTATATTGACCTTCTTATTTGAGATTAAGAAACGAACTTTTTGTTGGAATAATTGTTAGTCATCATATTGATAATTTATTGTATGGTAATCGTAATATTTCTGATGAAGACAACTGTAGTAACTATTTGATTGTCCAAAAGTATATCATTTCCAGTAAAAGATTCTTAACGTAACTTATTGCTCGTCTTATACATGTATTTCTTTCTACCTATTACTAGGGTATTTACTGTGCACTTAGTCATTTAGAAATGTAACATCCTCATATCAGTATTTCTTATTTGTATGTTATATTGCTTATACTTATATCATGCCATCTTGTGTGCATAAATAATTAAATATATTTTGGTATTAGGAGAGGAATTTGTAAAAGTGGTTTTCCATTTGTTTTCCAATCCCTTATTATCTGTATGAATTTCATGCAAATCTCTTTATCTCAATAAAATAATGTTTACACTAAAACTAGACCAAATTGAGCCAGAATGGGAGAGTTAATATTACAAATTTGACCCAACGAATTAGAAATAGATTGATATTAGATTTTCATTAATTTTCCTATTATATTGTTAGGAGCTGTTGCTTTTGATACCTCTAGTGTTTTTGGTGTTACAGTACAAATTGGGTCGACATTGACAAATTACATCGAGTATGTATAGAAAAGTTTTGATAGATTCAATACTTCATACTCACCGTTTACACGGTTAAACCAAATTTGGCATCCACAAGCCTTTATTGATCTTTGAATATGGCATTTTGATTTTCATTGTGTGTGTGTGTGTACAAAAAGTAGCAATAGGATAAACAAGGGAATATATCATGTCTCTTAATACATAACAATCTTTAGGGACCGACCATTTAACCTGAAAGGGGGGGTATGGTTTTTTTTTTCTGGACAGAAACAAATTATTTATTTTTTGCACGCGTATCAACAAAATATTTTTTTTCAAAATTAACATTATTTTTTTGGGCAGAAAGCCTCATTCAGAAAATTTTTTTTCATCATTTTGGCTGCCAAAATATTTTTTTCACATAAAATCAGATCCANTCCCGGGACCCTCGGGGTCAGCCTCCGTTTAGGAGGGGTCACACCCCGCAAGCCGGAGATACTGGGTCCTATTTCTATATCCCGGGGTTCCCTCGGGGGCCTCTGTTAGGATGGCTCATACTCCAAGCTCAGAGGATGCTGCGGGCCTATTCTTCAGCCGGGACCGCGCACGGCGGGAGTATGTATAGAAAAGTTTTGATAGATTCAATACTTCATACTCACCGTTTACACGGTTAAACCAAATTTGGCATCCACAAGCCTTTATTGATCTTTGAATATGGCATTTTGATTTTCATTGTGTCTGTGTGTGTGTGTGTGTGTGTGTGTACAAAAAGTAGCAATAGGATAAACAAGGGAATATATCATGTCTCTTAATACATAACAATCTTTACACAAAAATACAATTATAACTGTGGTCAGTGTGGATATATGGGATCAATTAATTTGCATATTGTTCCATCGTTATTGTGGCAAAAACCCCTAATTTCAGATACCGTATTTATTTCTCATCATCTATTCCTGTTGGATACAAATTGTCATGATTTTTTATTTTGGAATCCCCCCGTCATCCTTTTGCTGTACTATCAAAACCTGCCTTTGACACAAAGTGAAAGCCATATGTTTTCATGACAAGGGTAGGTCTCAAGAACAATTGTTTTTCAACAAGCTATTTATATTTTGTGAAACATGAGTTCACACTGTGAGTGCCTTCGTTCTGAATGTTGTAATTTCTGTTTCTGTGCTTTGTATCTGTCTAACGTCATTGTTTTTGTGTCTAACGTCATTGTTTTCTGTTTTCTCGTTTTTTGCCCTGTCTTTAGACTTCGATTTTTGTGAATTTCACCCCTTTGTTCCTTCGGTATCAATCTGTACACATGCAGAAAAATTGACAACATAATGCTGTGATCCAAGAACAAGTAAGACTTGTGAATGCAAAAATTAGTTCAATTTGTATATGTTGAACAAACTGTGCAACGGAATAAAATATACAAAATAACAAGTTATCTATACAGGTACACTTTAGGAAATATTTTTTTTTTAAATGTTGAATTATGCGTTGCTCTTTCGCTTAGAAGTAATGTTCTTTTTACTGAATCGAGAAATGCTAGTCGAAAAGAATACAGGTTATTATTATATATTTCCAAGATGAATAAAAGTATAATTTTAGTTTTATGTTTAATATTTTCCAAGTTTGATTGATTTCGGTTTCGGCTCACGGTGAAAAGTCTAAAATTCCAATTTAAAAAAACTTTTGTCGTAAAATCTTGAAATGAGGGTATTAACAACTGAATAGAATTGTGAAGAACCGAAATGTAAAGGACACAAAAGATAAAAGATAGTTTTAATATGTTTAATATTTTTGCAAGTTTCGTTGATTGCGATTTCGGTCTCGGTTTCGGTTTCCGGTGAAAAGTCTAAAATTCCAATTTAAAAAAAACTTTTGTCGTAATCTTAAAATGGGGGGTACTAACTGAATAGAATTGTCAAGAACCGAAATGTAAAGGACGAAAAGATAAAGTAAACTCAACAGCAATGGATATTGAAAGGTTGACAGTGAAATGAAATGTTCATCCCGGTATTAAATGAAAAATGTATTTGATTCACAGTTCACACGGAAACTTCAAATTTTTCAACATGGGAATGATATCTATTAAAGACTTTTTTAATTGTCGAATGAGACGGAATTCTTTAAGCCTCGATTTATAATGAGGTCACGAAGATAACTATGTCTAATGAATAAGTCTTAGCTCTTGCGTAATTAATCAAATGTGAAACATACTTTCCAAAGCAGGAGAACTTGGAATATTGCTATATCCATATTATGGAAATTGATGACCATTTCCGTCAAATTCAAGATGTAAGACCAAAGAAATGTAGATCTAGTGGTTTATGTTGTTTCCTTTATCTCTAGTTCTGGAGGATATATCGATGGAATTCATTTAGCAAAAGATGCGTTGAATATCATCAAAATATCTGAAGGAAAGAAAGAGTCGTATGTACTTGATAGTTCCATTCCCTTCTGTAGACTATCAAGTACATCGGTTATTCGCCAATGGCACGAATTGAGTCTTCCAATTGTCAACTCCATTTCAAATTTTATAAACGAACTTAGAAAACAAAATAGTACAGATTAAGGCCCGGATTATTATAGCACAGGCCCAAGGAAACTTAATATAGTATCAACACAGCTTCGATGCTCTGCTTCATTTCTTAATTATGACTCATATAGAGTAAATATAATTTCTAACCCGTAATGCCGATGTGGTGCTGCACGAGAGGACTCCTGTTATTTCTTTTTTTATTGTGCAAATTACAATCAAATACGGGATATTTTGTATCAAAGTCTTGACTGGTTACCGAATGATTTTGTAATAGACCTCCAACTCTTGACTTGTGGTAACCACAATCTTACTAATAAAGAAAATGAACAAATTTTCAAGAATGTTTATGAGTATATTAAAAGGTCTGAAATATTTCTAATTGTTTGAACTGCCATGTGAACACCACACACACACACACACACACACACACACACATTTGATTTTGAACGTATTCTTTCTGTTTCTTCGTTCTTTTATTATACTTATCTTGTATTTATGTACGCATGCTCTATCTACATTATTGTATTAAATTGTATTTCGGAGAAGACTTCATAAGTTGGATAAACTTGTGTCTTATCCTTTTTGTATTTAATAGTTATTTCATGCCTTTGAAGGAAACAGCTATAACTATTGTCCCGAGGTAATGGAAATGACTTGCGAACTGTTGCCTGAGGCCGAAGGCCGAAGGCAACAGTTCCGCAAGTCATTTCCATCATCGAGGGACAATAGTTATGCTGTTTCCTGAAACGGGGCATGAAATAACTGTTTTATTAACTTATATAAANNNCGGAAATCGGTAAACAGTTAACTGTTCCACCCGACGTTAAAATTTTCATGAAAATAGTAAAAAAATGCTGCATATGAATAAATGTAACTATAAGTTAATAACATCTTCTATTAAATGACCTTTTACGAGTCCCTGGAGAAATTTAGTCTCGTAGGAATATAAAAAAACAAGTCTGTGATTATTTATGAACAAGCTGATTTTATAGTAAATGACATATATCGTAAACGCATTGCAATATCGCCAAACAATCGATTGAACCAGCAAAAAATGCCGTATGAATTTTATTTTTTCATGTCTGTGCTTTGTCACTTTGTCATGCCACATATTACCATAAGAAAGTGTTTGTGAAACCTTCAGGAGACACTTTAAAATGATTGATACATCCGCTGACAAACAAGGAAGCATCATTACTAATGGTGAATTCACAAACAAAAACAAAAGTGGCAAGTTTAGCAGTATCATAAATGGAGACAACAAGGCTAATAAAAACAAGACAAATATAAAGAAAATTAGACAACATTATTAATCTTACCTTGGAGAAGGAATTTTTTAACTTGGTGTGATGGAATGGATTAAAATGTCCCACAGGTTCCCAATATGCTGAAGTTCCACAAGGGTTCGGTACTGAATAACCATTTGGAAAAAAGCCTCTGTAACTCGATCGACAACATATGATGCATATCAATGATCCAAACACAGCAACTTTAAGCCACATCCTTTTCTGTGAAGTATAAACAGAAAAAAAATAACAGTAATTTAGAAGAAGCTAATCTACATTAAAATTTCAGTCAAAAAGTATGATAAAAAACTTTCCGCGAAAATGCACAAAAAATCTGCACTAGAACTAAAAAAATATTCACAAAAATTCAACCGATTTCACCCTTCTTAAGATATTCAAGGAACATTTTTACAAGTAATAAGCAATGAAGGGATATGTAGTAAATGCACATGAGACAAAGTCTCTACAAATACGTGGTAAAAAGCAATGGAACAAGGGTTTTAATGTTGTTCTTCATCTTGAAGTCACCGTGAGGCCTTCAACAATGAGCTTTGCCCATACCTCATAGTAAGTTCAAGACGGCCCCTAGCACCGGTTTGAGCGGAATTCATTGCTAGATGTTGAACAACGCTACATCCATGTTTATTCTGGCCATGGATGCGGGATTGTCAACAAACATTAAGGATTTTTAGAATAAATAATTCCGCGAGGTATATTTCGCGACGGGTTTGATTCATGTTACACGGACGAGATGTAAATCATCGGAAATGGGGTCTTATCTGCAACATTAAAACTGAAATGCAGTTTTGTGTGTCACTCAAAATTTTAATGGTGAATTCCTCAGTTGCAAATGATTCCAAATTATCATCCCAAAACTCTAACTCAGTTGGTCTTTTACTTCAAACGCATATATTTGAATGATGTATTGAAACAGGTGGTAAAGATTTTTGGGATAGGAAGCAAAGCTGCTCGCCAACGCTGTAAAGTGTCAATTGATAAGTACATTAATTGCCAGAATTTCTTAGTTGATTGCTGGATTACTCAAACTATTAGCTTTTTTTTTCATTGCTGCTGTCGCTTAAGACTGAATAAAAGAAGCACTAGTGGAAACAATTTATGTCGACTTGTATTCTTTATTACTTCGAGCTCTGTGCAATAAAGCTAGCTTAATATCTGAATATCACAATGGGTTAGCAGAAAGGTTTCTGAACTCGGCGTAAAACGCCAATTATCAACACATCATGTCACCGTTAGCCAATAAAGAAAAATTCAATTAGGCTTTTTTCGGTTTTTTATATGGGTTAATTTAAAACTTTTCACTAGATAAAGAAAGTCACAATTATGTCAAACAGCATTTCTTTTAAGGAGAACAGCTGATTCACACAAATGCAAAAAACGGCAGTAAAATACCGAAGGAACAAAGGAACGGTATTTTAAAAAATCGAAGTCAAATGTTGTCATAATAAAGTAAGAAAAACTGCACTTGGAAACAGCAAAGAGACATGGGGTTTTCTCACCGTTCATTGAAGATCTTATGATGGCTTTGAGTTGTTATAAGTCTCTTTGACACATTCCCCGTTTCCCTTCTTTTTTCTATATGTTGAAAAAACGGAGGCTACAATTTGTAATTCAAGTGAGGGTCAAGGCAAATAAAATGTGACCTGGAGATACAGTAAATGCAGATTTTCGTATTTCTGTATTCAATATGACCAAAACGCAATATCTTATAAAACGAGGAATAGTTTTGAAGATTTTGATCTCTTTATAGACTTTCTCAGAAAAAAAATCGTGAGGGCCGCAATCTTGTTCCTTTCGGAACATCAAAAATCCCATATAGGTAGACAGAATTGACCGGACTCGGGCTTTATCGATTATTTCATTATTAAATGGTACCGCACAAGCTGGTAAGATCCTATATTTTGTTTGTACATGTTCATCTTTATTTCTATTTCTTATAGTGCCGGCGATATATATGTCCGTGGGAACAACTATGCATTTTAATAAAACTTGATTCTTTTTTTATTTCTTAAGTTTGTTCTGGCATTTACTAAAAAGTGTATCTCATTGTAAATCATAATTCAACAATTATTTCAATAGTGAAACTAGATGAGCGGAAATGCTATTGTTTCAATCAAAGTCAATAAATGAATTATCCGCGCACGTTTATTCTTTTTTACGCACAACTTATTTATCTTGTGTGCACATTATATTGATCACGCTTGCTAAAACAACCAAGTTATTCCTTTTGCTGATATTTTTTAGACATCTTTGCATTCGGAATTAGCAAAAGTATGACAAAGAATTCAATTTTCCGTAGTTTTTTAGAATGCAGATCATCTTATAAAATCAACCTAGCCGAATTGAATCTTTGCTTTACCTAGCAAACATGTCGACATTAAGTCATCAGAGGTGACAAGCTTACCCTTTCGTGATTCCAGCCAATCTGTTAGAACATGTAACATCTATTAATATTTATACAAAGACATGACAAGAATAAATGATTGGTGAGAGAATGACCAAATGACCACATCACATATAAATCGGGCTTTAGTACTACTTTGGCTAAAAACGACAGCTACGTCAAGTCTGTCTCGTTTAAATGTTATTTTAGATTGTTATCAGAGTTGCAAATTTATAAAATATATTTTTATTGTAAAAAATAAAATCATTTCTGTCGTCCTATAAAAACAATATGGATCTAGATTGTAGTAGGTGGGCGTACACAATAAAATCATATTGCAAAAGCGATATTTTCTGCAATCGACATAATATCAATGGCCACAATCAATAAAATTACTATAATTTTACAAAACATAAATGGCAAAAGGGACATTTTCTGCAATCGATACGATATCAATGCCGGCAATCATGAAACCTCCTGTAATTTGAATAAAAATCATATGGCAAAAGGGACATTTTCAACAATCGACATAATATCAATGCCCGCAATCAATAAACTTACTATAATTTGACTAAAAATTAAAGTATGGCAAGAAGACATTTTCTGCAATCGATATAATATCGATGCCCGCAATCATGAAACCTAGTGTAATTTGAATAAAATCATATGGCAAAATGGACATTTTCTGCAATCGACATAATATCAATGGCTGCAATCGATAAACTTACTGTAATTTGACTAAAAACAGATGACAAAAGGGACATTTTCTGCAATCAACACAATAACAATGCCGGCATTCATGAGACTTCCTGTAATTTTAGTAAAATCATATGGCAAAAGGGACATTTTTCGCAATTGATATAATATCAATACCCACTATCAATAAACTTACTGTAATTTGACTAAAACATATGGCAAGAAGACATTTTCTGCAATTAATATCGATGCCCGCAATCATGAAACTTAAAGTAATTTTAATAAAATCATATCGCAAAAAGCACATTTTCTGCAATCAACATAATATCAATGGCTGCAATCAATAAACTTATTGTAATTTGACTATAAACAGATTGCAAAGGGGACGGACATTTCGTCTGCAATCGATATAATATCAATGCCCGCAATCGTGAAACTTAATGTAATTTGAATAAAATCATATGGCAAGAGGGACATTTTCAGCAATCAATATAATACCAATGCCTGCAATCAATAGATTTCCTTTAAGTAAAGACAGATGGCAAAAGGGACGTTTTCTGAAATCGATACCCATAATCATGAAATTTCCTGTAATTTGAATAAAATCATATGGCAAAAGGGACATTTTCTGAAATCGACATAATATTCATGCCCGCAATCAATTGACTCACTGTAATTTGAATAAAAGCATATGACAAAAAAGACATTTTCTGCAATCGATATAATAATGATGCCTGCAGTAATGGTACTCCTGTAATTTAAAAAAAAAACAGATGGGGAAAAGGGACATTTTCTGCAATCGATGTAATTTCGATGCCCGCAATCATTAAACTTCTTGTAATTTGACTAAAAACTGATGGCAAAAGGGACGTTTTCTGCAATTAATTTAGTAATGATGCCCGTTATAACGAAACTTCTTTTAATTTGACTAAAAACAGATGGCAAATGGGACATTTTCTGCGATCGATAATATATCAATGCCTGAAATCAATAAACTTACTGAAATTTGACTAAAAACATATGGCAAAAGGGACATTTTCTGCAATTGGTATAATACTTAGTATTAATCCCGGCAATCATGAAACTTCCTGTCATGTTTCGTGAAACTTTCTGTCATGTTTCGATTATGAATACAGGGAGAATAACCATTGTAGCCACCTGCAGTTTCACTGATTTCCTATTTTTTTCAAAATAAAAATGTTAAATCTTTCTGAGTTGGGCATTGTATCATTTCAATGCATTCGGAAGTGTTAATGAAAATTTATTTACTGTGCTCACTCAAAAATTGGATTCACATTTTCCCACGTGAGAAGACATTTTTTGTCTGGTGTTAATCTTGAACCATCTTCACCATATCTTTTTTTCAAATTTTGTTCTCGATGCCAAGGACAATTTTAAGATTAATTCAACGGCGGCTATTACGGGATTTCTAAATCTTAATAAGGCTCGTATATACATGCTGGTCATGAGACCAAATGTTTAGTAATTAAAAACTGAAAAGTTAAGATAGTTATCCTCTATGTTCTTCTGTCTGGTAAACTGTAGAATTCAAATTTATAACCCAATAAATCCTACGAGGAAGCCCGTTTACTTCCAGAAGTGTCATCTCTCCCCGATAGGAATTTACTATCAAACTCTCAGGATAATGATAGTATACCTCCGCTCCGAAGTAGGAGGTGTATAGTTTTACCTGTGTCCGTTATTCCCTCCGTCACAACTTATATCAAGCTTTTTCTGCAATGGTAATTGATGCAACCTTGAAATTTTGTCAGAAGCTTTGTATTGTCATGTCATATTGTGGGTTGTATTTTCAGATCTGTCGGTATATTTATTTCTGTTTACCAACTCAGCCAATTTTCAGCCATACGGTCCGTCCAGCACAACTTTCTGTAAGTTTTTCCCTGTGCATGGTAAATCAGTGGTACAAACTTGAAATTTTATAAAAAGCTTTCTATAGTCATGCAATATTGTGGGATACATTCAGATCTGTCGGGATACTACTTTCTGCTTTAAAACGACTTAGTCAATTTTCAGCCATTCCGTCGGTCTGTCAACTTTCGTCAAGCTTTTCTATGCAATGGTAATGGATACAAAATTGAAATTTTGTCAGAAGCTTTGTATATTCATGAAATATTGTGGCATGCATTTTCAGACCTGTAGGAAAATTACTTCCTAATCACCGATTAAGTCAATTTTTAGTCATTTCGTCTGTCCGTCCCAACTTCCGCCAAGTTTTACTAGATGAAATGGTACATGATACATTTGAATTTTTGTATGTTCATGCCATATTGTGGGGTACATTTTAAGACCTGTCAAAATACGGATTCCTGTATATCAAGTTAGTGGCCTATGGTCGATAGAGTTACTACCTTGAAAGAGCTCGGTTGCTCACAAATAGGCTATTCAAAGCAAGGTTAAGTAACCCATAACTTGAGGTCATCACTACAGAAATTTTACGGTCGACATCACGATCTTGTAGACCGCTATGGGATATCTGTTTCCAATATGACAACAAAAAAGTTTGTTTTTCCTTTACCGGATTTGACTTTACTACCAGAGTTTACATGTTCAACACAGCGGATGTCTAATAAGAAGCAGGAGATGCTTACTCTTCCGGTGCACCTGATCTCACTCATTGTTTTTTAATGGGCCCTGTTGGTCATTTTTGTAAATGTGTGTGTCTTTATTTTTCTTTTCTTTGTTGTGCTAATGTTATATCATTGTGTCTTTGTTTTTCCGATGTTACCATTGTCCTTGGATTTTTTCGGTTTAGCCTGACGGTTCGGTTCTCACTTACTTTAGTCAACTTTTTACACTTTTTGCATTAGACAGTAGTTTTTCATCAAGCTTTAATCTGAATGGTACATACAAGCTTGATTTTTTCATAAGCTTTATATGAGATGCATTCTGTCAGAATAATTATGAAAAAGAAAGGAAATGGGGTAAATGTCAAGGAGACAACATCCCATATCCAGGTTAAAACGACCCAAAACAAAGCATCTAAGGGTCACCGTACGGTCTTCAACACAGTGAGGAACCTCACACCATATAGCAAGCCCTAAACGGCTCCAAAAAAAGGTAAAAAAGTGAATAAATCAATGGAAACAAACCACATCCAATAACCCAAATATCAAGAAACTAAAATTTTATAAGAGGACATGGATAAGCCAATCACCAACGTATTCCTGACTTGGGACAGGCGCAAAAATTGCGGTGGGGTTAAACTCGTTTTCTTGGATCCAAACCCTCCCCCTATGTGTGGTGAATGGCTAAAAAATAAAAACACAAAAAGACTCACAGTAAAAATCAAACTAGAAAAAGTCCAGCGTATCAAGACGAGTACCCTTACAATGAAGTACATAAAACATGAAGACAATACGCAAAGGTGCTGTCCGGACAAATGCTCGCAGTTACTGACAGCTAGCTAAGGACATAGTTTCTGTTGACTATGATATCAAGCTTTCTTACATATGAAACTTCAATTGAAATACTTCCAAAAAGATTTGGCATAACAACGTCATCAATTTTGAAAGAAGAACATGATATTGTGCAATGCCAAATACTGCCAATATGAAAAATTGTTTAAATTAATGTTTCCTGTTTACCAAGTTGGTCAATTTTTAGCATTTTTGCATTATAGAGTCAGGTTTTTCTGAGCAATCGTTAATAATACAAGCTTAAAGTAAGTTTTTGTCATATTTTGCATTAAAGATTTACCTCTGTCTGATTTTCTCAGCAATGGTACTTGATACAAACTTTAAACTTTGTCACACGCTTTTTATAGCCACCTCCTGTCTACAGAGTCAATCAACTGTTGAAACCTTTAGCTTTATAGAATAGTTGTCAAAGTTTTCTCTACAATGGTAAAATAAAAAAATACAGATGTCACTTTGAATTTAGTTTCTGCATATGGCCATTTCGACCACTTATGTCTCTTCAGTGCAGATAAAATCAAAACATTTGGAAACGAATAAACTGAAATACACATAAGATTAAAGAAAAACATTCTATCGGAAGCATTGTGTCAATGCCATATTGTAAGATGCATTTTCAAACCTGTGCAGGCCACTAAAATCTGAAGTTGTGAGCGGGGCTTTTTAAGTCGAAAGAGCTCACAGATGCCTTTGTAGTGTCAGAGTGTTGTAAAGATAGGGACCAGTTGTTTACTTTAATAATAGAAGCGAGTCACCTCTACTACTTGTAAAGTTGCAATCTGCTTTGTAAAACACAAAGAAGTTTGATATGGACATGATTTTTTTTATAAAATGAACAAATAGGGTAGTAAGTTATCCATGCAGATGTATTTTTAAAAAAGAGGCTTTGAAGTGTGCGTATCGCTCACATTGACAATGGTTGACTTAGACAGTCCAATAAACTCCGTGGTAAGGGGTTTCATTTCTTAATCTTAACAGACCTCTGTCTGATATGGTCCAATAAAGAATGATGTTCCTTGCTTGCAGCCATCTTGCATGAGGTGTGGACTTCAATACACCATTTCTTTTTTCATCATGGATGGGTTTCGGGCCCCCATAAATGCCTTGTATGGGGTTTGGGTTTGAGTGTCAAGTGTCAGAGTGTTTAACTGATAGGTTTTCCAGTTGTTCACCTGAGATAACTTTAGCATATAATATCTGTGGATTGTGAAGTTACAATCTGCTTTGTAAAAAAGAAAGAAGATCGCATTCAACTTGTAACCAGATATGGTATACTTGGTATCGTTATAATAAACCCCACAAACGAAGTTAAGGGGTATATAGGAATCAGCCTGTATGTCTGTACGTCCATTCGCACTCTTTGTAAGCGTAACTCCCCTTAAACCACTGAAAGGATTTTTATAAAACCTACTTTAATTGAAGGACACTCTATGGAGATGCACATGAAGGAATATAATTATTGTCTGAAACCAGAAAGTGGAGAAAATTCGACTTTGAGTTTTCATTGATTCCATCTGCACATAATACTTACTAAGCGCAACTACTCTTCACCCAATAAAGGGATTGCTATGAAACTGAACATAAAACAAGGACACTTTATGGAGATGTGCATGAAAAAAAAGTATTGTCCGATACAAGCGAGTAGAGATAATTTGACTTCGATTTTCATTGATTCTATCTGCACAGATAACTTCGTAAGCGCTACTCCTCTGGAATAACTGGAAGGACTTTGATAAGACTTTACACAAAACAAGGACACTATATGAAGATGTGCATGAAAGAATTTTAAGTGTTGTCTGATGCCAAGATAGGGAGATTATTCGACTTCCACTTTTCATTAATTACCTCGTAAGTATTACCCTTTAAACCACTAGAAACATTTTGATGACACTTTTACACTAAGGAAGGAAAATATATGGAGATGTGCATGAAGGACTTTTATTGCTGTCCGGCATAGTGAATGCGAAATCGTTTGATTTTTTTATTGATTCCTTGTTCAATTATTTTTCGGACTTGGACAATTTATAAAAGAAATAATTCAAAAGGTAGCTATTGTGAAATAAAGCTGTAGGAGAGAAACACTTTTTTCATTGTAACATTCTTGAGAATTTGTTTTCAGTGTGTTGTAACAAAATCCCTCTGACACTTATGATTTTTGTGTAAAATGTCAAAAAAAAAATTTGATTTTTTGGGGTCTGATTGCGACAGATTATTTTCATTATAACCCTTGTGAAAATTATTTTTTTTAGGATAATATCATTGTGGGCATACTCGTATTGTGTCCACATATGTACTGTGTCCACACCCATGTACATTTACACTTACTACGTTGATTTGGAGTTCCATGAGCGAGGCGACAGCTTTTCTTATCATAGTTGTGTTTTAAAGGAGGAATTCGATTCAACTTTGTTTCAGTACTTAATCTGCGTTTTAATATACTGGACAATGTTATGAAGATAAGACCTTCTATGGATATCAAAATTCAAATGATTTTTAATTTGTTGAGCATGGATCTACACAAGCCCTTCAAACTGCAGTCCATTTGATATTCTAGTGATGAAATTCAACAAAATATAAAACAGTCTATACCGAATTAACAGTGATCTATCCTATACTTAAAACTTTCAGCGAAGGAGTTGAGACTGTTTTCGAAAAGTTTAAAAGCGTTCCTTGAAGGGATAAAATGTAATGTGAACGTTGCAATTTCTCTGCATTACTCTCTTTCTGTTCTATGTTTGTGTTTGATTGTAGAGTTGAGTTTCCTGTGAAAGCTACTGGCAAGGTGAAACAGTATATCTGTTACATCAGTGACCACCACTTCTCTTATCTATAATGGCCTATATTACTGAACTTGACAACAAAATGGCCATATTAATATCCTTTGTTATTATCCAAAGTTTAATATTGGGATCATATTCTCAGTTAACCGGTACACCATTAGGATGTTATAAAGACGGAGTATTTTATAAAGAAGGATCACAAATTCAGCCATCGCCATGTGAACGTTGTTCTTGTCAGTCTGGTAGTATTAAGTGTACAAGAACAGATTGTTTATTGACACTTTGTGTTGATCCAGTCCATGATTCCAACAAGTGTTGTCTAGTGTGCCCTAATGGTGAGTGAAAAACTTTTTTGTAAATGTTTTCATTACATATTCATGTTATGAACAACAAAGTACCGAAGTTACTGTTAATTTATTTTCTGCATATGCGCATTTCGACAACTTATGTCTCATCAGTGCAGATCAAACCAAAACATTTGAATCAGCTAGCTTATAGCTTGCTAAAGAGCGGACATTAATTAGTTGTAAACTAATTGCTTCTGATCTATCAAATTTGAATGAAAAACAAAGACAAATACGCGGAGAAATAATGAAACAAAGTTTGTAAAATGTTAAATCTCTTTCTGGATAATATCTAGCTGTTGTGATTATTTTGCATCAGCTGTGCATGTATACCTGTTTTAGCATTTTAATCACATTTATGAATTCATTATTTTATTGCAGGACGGAATTGCTATGCTGGTAACAGGATAATTCCTTCAGGTCAGAATGTCCATATAGATGACAGCACTATATGTAGATGTCCAGACAGGATAGGGATAGGGATGAGACCACTACAGGCACAATGTTATAAAGCTATATACAGCCCACCAAATCTGCAAAAAATAGGACATTAAATGTAGTTTTATCATAAATGTATTGCTATATTTCACATAAAAAGCAATTTTGTTTAGAAAACATGACCTTCTGCAGAATAAGGTTGAATAAAAGTGTCAACATCTTCATTTTTTTCATGTACACCATAATTGTCTTCCCTCATGCTGTCGGGTTCTGACATGCCAGCAACAAAATCCTAGTCCACCACTATGTAAAACAAAAACGAAACAAAAAACAAGAGACGTTTCTGGATAAATATATAAAATCAAACAACGAAATTAAAAAAAAAAATCGTGACAAGAGGTAAGTGACTGACGAGTGAATATTCCCTGCCACGCATGTCACCAATCAAAATGCTCAAAGCAAGACATAATAAGACACGACAGCCTGGCTGCATATAAAAGTGGGATCTGTTTCGAATGAATTTGAGGAACCTCAAGTCTAAACCACCCGATTGTTCATGTTCTGATTCACCATACAGATACAGTCCTGTGGTCACGTCATAACGGGAGATTTGAGTATCACTGAAAACAAGTCTCTCCGTGATGTCCTTGCAAAAGGGCATAAGTTCCGTGAACCACGTTCCGTCAACTGGGAACAAAATTTCAAACTTCTTATGGATGCTGTAGAGGACTACACCAGAAAATGGATTAAGCGTGAACAAGATGAAGACCTTGATTCCCTTTCGGAGTGGATTAACGCTGTGAGGTCAATGATTCTTAAACGAATCAATCAGCTACGAGGGTTAATGAGAACTAAAGGATCATCAATTTTCAAAAATGCTGATGTGGCCAGTGACTTGTCCTCCATTTATGACAAATATGTCGTCGTTCCTGCTGATGAGGCCCAAAATAATATCATTTTTATTTGCAAAAAGCACTATATAAATTGTTTAAAGAAAGAACTTAATTTTAACGGTAATCCAACTTACGCAGCTACTACTCTGTCAAAGGAGGAGATAATCTGTTTTGCTATCCTTCGGGATTTCCACCAAGGATGAAGAAACAGATCTCCAATCTTCGTACTGGGTACCTAAATTACATAAATGCCCATATACAAAGAAAGATACATCGCTGGATCTGCCAAATGGTCTACAAAACCTATATCTAAATTGCTAACCTCCATCTTGACAGCTGTTAAAGAGAGCCTTCAAAAATACTGTGATACTCGCTTTTCAAGAAGCGATGTAAATGAAATGTGGATTTTGAAAAACTCCAAAGATCTACTTGACATCTTAAACTCTAGATCATTATCACACTGTAACATCATTAAAACTTTCGACTTCTCCACACTTTACACTACTATTCCTCATGAACAACTAAAATCTCGGCTGAAAGGTTTAACTCATAGATGCTTCTCCCGTAAGAACGGCGAGAGAAGATATAGGTACATTGTTGTAGGTAAAGAACAAGCCTACTTTGTGAAAAATGACTCCCAATCGGAGAAAAAAATATACAGAGGAAGAAGTGATTAAAATGTTAGAGTTTCTGATCGACAATATATTTGTCCAGTTTGGAAGACTTGTTTTTCAACAGACTACCGGAATTCCTATGGGCACAAACTCTGCGTCTCTTCTAGCCGATCTGTTTCTTCACTCTTATTAGCGCTTCTTCAAAATAAAAATAAAAAACTGGACCAATCCTTCAATTTTAGCTTCCGTTATATAGGTGATATTTTGTTACTAAAAAAAAACCCTCGCTTAGGTGATTTTCTTTCATCTGATCTATCCAAAAGAGCTCAAAATTAAGAATACCACAGACACTTCTTAATCAGTCTCGTTCCTTGACCTTCATCTTGAAATTGACAACAGGGGTAGACTTCAAACTAAGCTGTACGACAAACGCGATGACTTCACCTTTCCAATAGTAAACTTCCCTTTTCTTTGTAGCAACATCCCAAAAGCGCCGGCATATGGATTTTACATCTCCCAGCTCATTCGCTATTCAAGAGCCCTCTGTTCTATACAGTGACTTCCTTTATAGAGCCCGGTCGACATCATTATCTTGTGGACTGCTATGGAATATCTGTTTCCCAGATGACAACAGGTCTTTTCCTATAAAGCTTAATTGTTGTTTCCTCTACAGGATTTGACTTTACTACCGGATTTGACATGTTCAAAACGGCGGGCGTCTTATAAGAAGCAGGATATGCTTACTCTACCGGTGCACCTGATGTCACCCATGGTTTTTTATTGGGTCCGTGTTGTTCATCTTTGTGTGTGTGTATCTTCATTTTTCTTTTCTGTGCCGTACTCATGTTGTGTCTCTGTTTCTTTTTTGTTTCCGATGTTGCCATTGTCCTTGGATTGTTCGTTTTGGATTGACGGTTCGGTTCTCACTTACTTTCCAAAGATAGAAAAAAGGATGGGTTCCCCTAGTAGTGTCAAAAGGTTGATTCTACAACAAATGTCCATTTCAAGGGCATATAACTCTCAAACCCAGGGGACGAGATGCATTCCGACAGAGTCTCAGCATAACCATGACATATTTGCTCAATTTACATCTCTCAAGATAAGGTGACTACATCAATGAATATACCTTCAGTGAAAGTCACAAGGAAGTTATAATACAGAACGACTTGCCTAATGGGATGGTCAGAAAGATCTTTGATGTAGCGGAAGCGGATGGAAAATTTAGCAAAGCAATATACCAACTATAAAATGCAGGCAAGAACAAATCGTTTGATTGTTGGCTTGTCCATTCTCAAAGAAATTTATCCCTTGCAAATAAGCAATGCAAAAAAATCAAGTGCCTCTTTAACAATCTAAAGTGGAATTACACTACACACAAACACACATATGGAGTAAGGGTATTAATTTACTGGATTTCGATTTTTTTTTTTTTTTGAATTGATCTACATGTCAGAACTCATTTGCTCTTGCCATGCCTGTAGTTTGAAAAGCGTCAACGGAGCGAAATTACTGTTTCAAAATTTTACTAAAAGGTTATAAACAACCAATGTTACAAATGTCGCTACATTTTAACTTGCCTCATCATGATTTGACAGATCATTACAATGTTTCTTTTTTAGAAAACTTGAGGTAGAATTAGAGTTTATTACTAAACTGGCAATAACTGACCGTGTAAAAAGCTGAATTCGCATTGAAAGTGATCAGTGTGACAGGTGTCACTCGTGTAGCAGATCTGCTAACCATTCCGAATCATCTGATGAGACTTCCTGTTTTATGGGGTTCAAACTGCTGATGCTTTAGTTTTGTAGCGTTCCTTTTAATTTTTCTTATTTTTATTGTCATAGTCATGTTATCTAAATTTTTGTTGCAACTAAATTGCCATGCTTTGAATAATGATTTCAGAATTTTCCCTTTTTTACCTCGGTATTCGTGGATGTATTGATTCCTGGACTGGGAAGATGAGGAGGGTCGAAGTGAACATGTGTTGAGACACAGCCGATGCATGTGCGATTGCAAGATTGTTACTATTCGAGTCCTTCACTAGATTGGGTCGAAGGCTAATGCAATCGACTCTCCACATCATAGTAGTTCTTCGAGCACCGTATTCCCCTGTCAGCTTGACACGAGGAATGATAACCCTTTTGAGGTGCTTACTCTGCTAGCTGGAGAGTTAAGAAAGAGGTATATGACATTGTTATGAGCAAGCGACAGAAGATCTGTATCAAAGTAAGCAGTAAAATATTTCTCCCGCAGCCGGCCTTCGTTCAACGTCTTTCTCGGCCCTGTGAAGAATATTTTACGAAAGGATTCGGAGTAAATGAACATGAGACCATAACACGTATTTTAACTCCAACTGCAATAACTTTAATGAGCTGTTTGGTCATTTCGGAAATTAATTCTTCATCAGCAGCACTAGAACCAAAACAAATGAAATCCATAATTTCAAAAAATGTTTAAAATGCATAAAACCAAACGAAATCTGAATAATCAGTAATATTAAATATATGTAAGGACAAAACTGCGATGGAGGGAGTTAATCCTTAGGTTTTAGAATTTACATAAATTTCGATAATAGTAATTGACCAAAGTATACACATGAGATATTACCTCATGTACAAGTACACCATATCTAAGAAAAATAAAGAGCATACATCTCTAACACGGGGAATTGTTTTACCAACTCCACACTGCATTAAAAGACAAACTTTTACGACAGGATGTGGAGTAAATGCACATGAGACCATAACACATATGTTAACATATGCTAACTCCAACAGTAATAATTTTAATGAGCTAAATGGCCATTTCGGAAATTAACTCTTCATCAGCAGCACATCTTGGTATTCGAAGTTGATGCGTAATTTTAAGTTTGTTTAAACGAGTTTATTGCTTTTAGATCCTTTCGCGTTCCTTTGGTTACTATTGACTTTGCTGTAGTGCAACAGGACCAAAAGTTACAGGGTGTCATCACCGTCGGCATCGACAAGTGAGCTCTCAATTATAAGATGCCATCTGCCGATCTCAGGCCAAACGGCCGGCCACACTTGTGATCATGCTGAAATTTAGATACAGGGTAACTCGCAGGTTCAGAGTGGTGCCCGCTAGCAGATCAATGGAATTGGACTGGTGGATTTGAGAAGGACCAGCATTGATGAATGCATTCTCAATTTTTAAATTAAGCTGTCGCCTTTTGACACGACATGATTAATCCAGTCCAATATTGCTGGGCCCGTGCTGCAAGTTGTTTGCTAGAATGGCTTGCATTATATGCAGCATCTCTGTTGCAAACGAATAGCAGTTTTCTTGTTCGTGATCTTGATGAACATGATCCGCAAATCGATTGAGAAAACACACTTCAGCATTATACATGTATAGTGCATTTTTTTCCCGGTTGAATGCGAACAAAAGGTGATAGACATGGATTCCCAAAGACTATCATGAAACTTCAGTATGGCTTTAGAGGTTTCCAGTTGAGCAGAATTGTAATCCTCCTATAAAATCCTGGTGGCTACACTGCGTATACGTTTAAGCATATGTTGAAGCCTGTCGAAACTCATCTGCCCAACCACAATTTCACAGGACCAACACGAAAAAGCAATGGAACGCTTACGGTTTCATAAAGTCTAGTCAAAAACCCAGCTATCGAATCGATCAAATGACCATAAACGAATCTCAGCTATATGCTTAGCTCAAAGACATGACCACGAGCAACTCTATGTGCGACAAAGTCGTGATAGCCTACTTCGAAACCATCCCAACTCCACTGTGCATGAACTTTTGAACGTTATGTTGGAAAACGTAACCATCAATACCAAATGAACAAATACGATTTGGGAGGAGGTATTTTAAAAAAAGTTCGTTCATTGCGTGAACTAACGACAGGTTGCACAAACAAGTTTCAGATGGTGGATGTATGGTTGAAGCATAAGCGACTGTTACGCGGATATGAGTAACATCTCCGGCAAAATAAGTTATACGAGGTCATTCCGAGCATCATCGATATCCTCTGGCCGTTGAAGGGCATGAAGAAGCATGGTACAGGATGCCTTCCAAACAATGTTCAAGTCCCGTGTCTCCAAACAGTTGCTGAACAAAAGGGACCGAGTCCTACAAAAGCTTCAAGCAGCTGCTCCAAGACTACCGATTATGAGCTAGATTCCACCGAGCGGAGAACGAAAAGAGGTGGAATGGCGTCGAACACTAGAACATTACTATACCATGAAAAGATACCAAATTTATTTTTCAGCCAGCTAAAAGTGCAGCTACTTCCCTTCCCGGACGAGCTTGTTTGTCAGTACAATTCCCAAACACATTCTATCAAGAGGAACCCATTGCCTACTGCAAACAGCAGTACAATGCAAACGTGTTATACATCCTCTGCGGAAAGTTACCACCATTGCGGCAGTCGCGAATTCATATTGGCAACAAAGTCCGAATCGCCAAGAACAAAAAGATGGATGCCCTGAACACACAAATGTCCAGTATCGCCTCAAAAAATACAGTGACGAGAAGATGCAGTGATTCTTCTACGTGATCGAATTCTAACCCACTAACCAGTCATAGGGAAAACTTAAAGCGGTATGAAGGAATTATGTGTGAAATAGAAGGGACTTCAGCGACTTATTCATTTATCAATAATTTTGCCTGCAATTAACTCTTCTTGGTAATTTTTGAAATAGAGACCAGAAAAGTTTAGGAGGATCGGGGAAAGGGTATAAAAGATTCGACAATTATATTGTCTTTAGTCCGGGCAGGTCGATAGATTTTTATTTGATAAAGACGCGCCATCTTATTTTCTATTGCCTCAATATCGGCTCATCCAGATACATATAGTTGAAAATCATTTTAATTTAAAATACATAGTCATGTTATACAAAAATATACATAAAGGATTAAGCACAAGTTGAAATAACTTAAAATTGCTTTCTCCAGATTCCACTACATTTTTTATTTTGATGTTAGACTTGAATTTGTCGGTTGTGCGGTATGACCTGAGTTCTTTATCGATAGCATTAATCATACCCTTGCATGCTTCCTACCATTTCTTGTCATTTCTTTGCCTTCAAAACCTTGGTCAGTGGCTCACCGCCCGGATTTCCTCCTCTAAATTGCTGATCGCACCTTTGCCCACCCTATAAATGTTAGCTGAAACGCACTCCGTTCTAATTTGTTTTCACACAGATGCCTTGATCGATTCATCCAATTCTCGGGTCGCCCTTTTCATATCCAACTTGAACTGATTGCACTGATTTTAACCTTTGGGTGTTTTTTTTACTTCCAGTCTACTGACTGCTTGGTCAAGGCGTCCGAGTAATCCTTAGGTCCTACCGACCTATCAATGCGGTTATAATTCATCTTAAAATCCTTGATCCCGGATCGGATAGGGTTTATTTGAAGCTAGGAAAAGAAGTTGACATAGGCCCGACCGTCCACTAACAGCTTCAAGTGTCCGCATACTACATTTTGGTCCAAACGCTTCTGCAAATAACCGGTGTTGTGTCGTTTCTTGGGCTGCAAATAGGTCTACAGAGGTGTTGGAAAGTATTAAAAGATCCCCTTTTCCATTAGAAGTGAGCCATGCGGTTGGCATTTTTCATGAAAATTCTTCTGAATCTAGGGTTCATATGGCAGAAACGGCTTCCTCAAGCACTACAATCGAGTATGTTTGTGGGAACGGATCAAGTCGTCAATTGCATCTTGTTTATTTATATCCGGTAGTATTCGCGGGTTGTGATGCCGTCCCACGAACTCAGTGCGACCGCACTTGGCATTGAACATCTTTTTGTTCATGCCGGCTGCAATGCAGGAATGATGTTTGATGGGGAAATTGGAGGTGCCGAACTTGGTTTAGACGTTTGGCACGATTTCCAGCAAAAATTTGCAGCCTTGAACTCATAGACCAAGCTGTCGTGGTCGGTAAAAAGAATTAAGCCTTTTTGTCGTACAACTCAACATAAATGAGTTGATAGTTAGCTAGGATCCTTTAGATAAACACGATGCAGCTTCCGAGATAGACGAGCTTATTTCACTTAAACTTAGCCTTATTCAAGTTTATCGTTGAAGACGAAGCGACGATAAATGTCGGGCTTAGCCACAGCCTTCAACCCCTATCTTTCCCCTTGAGCTTGGCGTCGAGCCGCTTCCTCATGGCATCAATTGTTTTGAAACAGATGGAGCAATCATTCAGTTTGAACTTCTAGGAGTTGGACGATCTTGGCCGTGGCTCGGAGGTTTATGTTCATGTCAATATACTTCTTGAGCCACAGAGACTTCCGAAACCAAATGATTGGGTGAGTGTTGATCAGCTCCATATCTATGTACTGATACAGCTTGAAGTTTCTGTAGAGCAAATACTTGACATATATGTGCAGTGTGGCAAAGAGCTTATCCTCTGTTTATCTCTGCGTACCCCGGTTCAAGAGAAAAGTCGGTTGTGGACGTCTTAAAATTCCTGTGACCTTAAGATCGCATACGGAATACTATGAATGTACTAGTGTTATTTGGGGTTCACATCAACAGCGAAATTAAGTTCCCAACGAAATGCTTATTTTGCCGAGTTTTAATGCATAGAATTGAAACCACAAACTAATGAATCCACGAAAGTTATAATTATGAGAACTGAGAAAACTGGTGTTCACGAATAAAAGTATTTCAACAGTAATTCAAAATGCTGTCAATCTCGGGTCCACCCATTCGAAATCTCCTGTGTTGAGTCGTAGACGAGGTCTTGGGATGTGAAGTACCACTCTGGATCTAGTTTTCAAGGATGATTTTTAGTTTTACATAAGCTCCAACAACACATTGGTTTGAAAGAGGTTGTTTCCGAGAAAGGACTTGCACTGGAAGGTCCAAAAAACCTAAGCGTGTACATAGTCCTCATTGAGGATGTGGCCCCACTGAACTCTCTACCTTCCAGCTCTGCTCCATCGTCAATTTTCGTCAGGCAATTCAAAGCTGAACACATTCTTGTTGATGCTTTGACAAAGGTCATGAACCTATCATTCTCCTTGGTCGTGAGCGGGAACTCAATGTTTTCAAACTTGAGCTTATCCTTCTGCTGCTTGTACCGTTATGCCATGTTCCGATCGAAGCATGTTTCCGAGAAATCACTCCTTGTCTCCTAGTTATGGGCATTGACCAAAGAGTTCATTGCATTGATTGCAATGGGAGTGGGGTGTAGAAATACCATCATTTGTGTTTGTACGCGCTCATGCGAATTTTCAGTTCTATGTCCTAAGTTACCAGTCATTAACCAGGCGCTTATGCTGATAGTTGGTTACAGAATGTGTATATTTCTTCATCAAGACCGTAAGAAGTTAAAAACAAGTCATAACCCCTTAAAAGTGTTTAATAATAAATTGAAAAAGTCAAAGTAAGTGAGAAACGAACCGTCAATCAAAAACGAATAATCCAAGGACAATGGCAACATCGGAAACAAAAAAGAAACAGAGACACAACATGAGTACGGCACAGAAAAAAATGAAGACACACACACACAAAGATGAACAACACGGACCCAATAAAAAAACCATGGGTGAGATCAGGTGCACCGGTACAGTAAGCATCTCCTGCTTCTTATAAGACACCCACCGTGTTGAACATGTCATATCCGGTAGAGGACACAACAATTAAGCTTTAAATGGGAAGATCTGTTGTCATCTGGAAAACAGATATCCCACAGTGGTCCTCAAGATGGGGATCTCGACCGTAAAACTTCTGGAGGGATGACTTCAAGTTTTTGAGTAACATACCCTTGTTGAAGTAGCTTATTTATGAGCAACCGGGCTCTATCAAGGAAGACACTGTAACGAACACAGACTCTTGAATAGTGAATGAGCAGGGGGTGTAAACTCCATATGCCGGCGCTGTTGGGATGTTGCTACAAAGAAAAGGGAAGTTTACTATTGGAAAGGTGAAGTCATCGCGTTTGTCGCACAGCTTAGTTTGAAGTCTACCTCTGTTGTCAATTTCAAGATGAAGGTAGAGGAACGAGGCTGATGTGGAAGTCTCTGTGGTATCCTTAATTGCGAGCTCTTTTGGATAGATCAGATGAAGAAAATCACCAAAGCGAGCGTTGTTTAGTGACAAAATATCATCTATATAACGGAAGCTAAAATTGAAGGATTGTGCAAGTTTTTTATCTTTATTTTGAGGAAGCGTCTCGATGAATTCAGCCTCATAAGAGTGGAGAAACAGCTAGAAGGGGCGCACAAAGGGGAATTCCGATAGTCTGTTGAAAAACAAGTCCTCCAAACCGGACAAATATATTGTCGATCAGAAACTCTAACATTTTAATCATTTCTTCCTCTGCATGTTTTTTCTCCGATTCGGAGTCATTGTTCACAAATTAGGCTTGATTTCTACCTACAACAATCAAACATAAATCTGCTTTCAGAAGAATGTTGTGAAAGTGGCTTCAAGAAATTGTTTCAAGAGAGTTGTTATATTCTGTTAGTATCGTATCGGTTATTTGACATATCATGAAAGCTAGTTTGAAGTTAGTCCGGAAGTATGGATCCCTGGAGCAATGTCGATTCTTACCATCTTTATTCCGTGCAAAATTATACCTTAATTTGATTCGAGATGAATGCACTTTCAATCTAATCTTCAATTGGTCCTCTGACCTATCTTGGAGATCTGTACGTCACTGGCTTAGCACAATCTTCGAAAATCCCTCTTTCACTGATCCATGCTCCTCAGTACCTTGACCACATCTTCAGCATTGGCATACTTGAGATCATCTACCAGGAACTTGGTCAGTTCATCAAGCTTCAACCTTCAGTACCAATCAATCCACTTTTCTTTCCCAGTGCACAGAGTTGCTGCCTATTAAAGACTTACCGGCGATCAAATTTGCAATAGTTTTTGTCCTCGATGTGTTTCATCAAGATATCCTTACTCTGTTTTCTGTTTTCTCATATTTTTGTTTTATTTATCAAATGTATGGACGCGGTCCAGTCCTGTAACAAAAAAGTGTATATAAGCTGAAAGAGAACATTAACCAATAGGATTTAAATGTAAAGGACTAAATTAAACCAAATTTTCTAAAATCTAGCTGTTGATATTACAAATTCCAGCACCGAAGTACTAGACATGATAATAGTGAAACAACCAGATAACGACCTTCTTTGAACTTCCAAAATTATTGAAAAAAAAAGTTTTCCTGACATAGAAATTACATGAAAATGTAAAATACCATTTAAAAATAAGGACGTTTAGCTAGCACATCATTATCGGAAATCTTACCGTCTAAAAATATTTTTTGTTTTGTTTTGACCATTGGCATACATTTTAGAAATACAAAACACAATTCGTTTGCAATGCTGTTTTGGTCAAATATTGTGTTGTCTGAACTAACAGTTCTACACTTTGACACACATTCGAAACATTTTTCATTCATTCGTTTCTTATTTTTAAGACTTTTTTGCAAGCCAGTGAAAAAATAGTGTAATGAGAAAAAAACGTCCCCATAACACACGAAAACGAACAAGAATTGTTACTACTACAGAAAACAAGTTTTTGTACACATTGTCGAATTTTCCAGATATCAAGCGTCCATTTATTATATACTTTCTTAGCTTATTAGTACACTTTGGGGCTGGTAGAATAGTTCCAAGTGCTGTAAGCACGTTTGTCGTTTTTTTTAAAAATGTAGAAAAAGTTAAACTCGGACATTTCTTCGTCACTACCATGTTTTTGTGTCATATCGGTAAGTTCTGTTTTTATGTTGACTTTGTCTGAAGACAGTGTTGTTCATCATACGGTTAATTCTCTAGTACAAGTTTTTTTCCAACAAATGTGAAATTTAAATAAAGGAAAAATATATTATTTGAAAGTTTATTTTATTGTTGTATATAAACTTCATAAGGCGTGATTTAGACGCTTTATAACATTAAGATCTGAATTTTTCTAAGTTTTATCAAATATAAGCCATTAAAATACAAAAATACCCAAGTTGTATAATAAACAGTTTCGTTATACTGTACACGTGGTCTCATAACATTTGCATATATTATTGTTATAGGTGCAAAATTTGCATTCGGACAACACTCTTTCTTACTACGACCTTATCTGTTCTTATTTATGTCCAACACTTTAAACTTGTCCTTGCTGATAAGGTAGTCATTCCTTAGAGCGAATGGGTGTGATATAATCTGATAACAGGTTCCATATTGTCTTATTTACCTGTTGATCATAAATATACAGATATACAAAATGAACAAAATTATTGTTTTAGGATTTGTTCTTTGTCCTCTTATAGATGCTATGACCACACCACCATTGATTGCATTGATGGGATGTAAGAGGGATGGGAAGTTTTATAAGGAGGGGGAGTCGTTCCAGCCAACACCATGTGAACACTGTTTCTGTAATAATGGACGGGTTGTGTGTGCTGTTGCAGATTGTTTTGTTACACCATGTGTTGATCCCGTGCATGATCCAACCAAATGTTGTGCTCAATGTCCAAACGGTAAGCGCATATTATAAAGCCTATAGCCGTTTCAATAAAATGTTGCTACCTTTTCCTGGCTTGGAACTCTCCCATGAACTGGAGGTACAAACACTTTTTGCCTTCAGTTATCACTCGTACGGTTGGCTAACAATACGTACAGAATACATTTTTTAATTATAACAAAATAAGTGCAGCGTCGCAGTAAACGACCTAGTAATCTAAATACAGTGAAATATGAACAGTGTTATGAAGTGTGTTCAGGATAACAGCACTTGCCGTGTTGTGTTGATAACCGGAACTGTTTCATTGTATTTAAATGCCGAAACCAAATGATTTTTCGAAAAGGCCTATTGTGAACAACATTGTTCACATGTTTAAACAGATCATAACACGCTCTTTTTTCAAAATAAGTTGATCAGAAGATTAGAACGCTACCATTTGCGTGCTTTCATGTAATTTTATGGTCATTTATTCTTTCAAGCACAACAAACAACATTTTGAAATAAAAGCAATTGATATTAAGACTGGACCACAGAATGTTATTTGGGTGAACAAATATGTTTTTGTCAAATAATTTTCCAATTTTAATTAAATTCAATTTTTGATTGATCGGTTTTCTACTTTATTCTAGACGTCTCGGATTCTTTGTTTGAAATGTTGAACCATTATAATATCTTGACATTTGGTGGTTTACAAGAAGGAAAAATGAAAATATATATTGAAACTACAATTATTACAGGTCCCAACTGCTATGCTGGTGATAAAATAATCCCTGCTGGAAAGTCTGTCCAAATAGATGACCATACAGTTTGTAAATGTCCGTCAAGGTTTGGGTTCGGAATGACAGCGCATCGAGCAGTGTGTGCGATAAAGATGGATACAGTAACCACACATACTGTTAATTAAAATATTGAGCTGAATAAGAGTAATGTTATCCTTTACTTCGTGTTGTCAATGCATATTGCATTATATTGGACGTGTATTTTTTATTTTATCCCTCTTGCATAGCTTTGTCCTTAGCTAATTTTGGCTTCTCTATTAAGATTATGTTGGTAATTTGTTCTCTATGAGCCTTTACACGTGTTCAGGTATATGGATTTCCAAATGTTTTGGTTTGATCTGGCGAGATATAAGTTGTCGAAATGACCAGATCAAAGTAACTTCGGTATGTTGTTATATTTTTTTCCCATTAGGCCGATGAGTTTGCTGTTTGGATTGTTAGTCCCCGAGAAAATTCACTGACCCAGTAGCAGGTACTTCGGTGCTGGGCCGGAAGCCGAATTTATTTTGGAAACATGCAATCTATTAATTTAAGAAAAATTTTTCAGGAAATTTATTAAGCCTTTGTGTGTCTTGACTTTTTTCTAGTTAGTTTACTTTATGTCTATAGGAGTCTAGGATGATATTTATTTCGCTGAACTTGATTACTCCTTATTCAGGGGCCGACTCCGACCTACCGTTAGGTGTGGGGTTTTCTCACCGTTCATTGAAGATCTTATGGTGACTTTGAGTTGTTATTACTCCCCTTTGGGTCGTTGTCTCTTTGGATTAAAACTAGGGATTATCTCCCTCTTGCATAGCTCTCTGTCCTTAGTTTATTTTGGTTTTTCTGTTTAGATCATGTTGGTTATTTGTTCTCTATATATCAGCTTTTACACCTATTCAGGTATATGGATTTCCAAATGTTTTGAATTTATATGATGAGACGTGAGTTGTCAAAATGGCAATATGCAGAAACTAAATTCACACTTACTTCAGTATTTCGTTGCTATTTACATCTGGGCCGACGCTTCTGCTGGTGGATTGTAAGTACCCGAAGGTATTCACCAACCCAGTAGCAAGTACTGGGCCGAAAACCGATTTAATTGCGAAACATACAATATCTAAATTTAAGAAAATTTTTGATTAAAACTAAGGATTATCTCCCTCTTGCATAGCTCTGTCCTTAGCTGATTTTGGTTTTCCCCTTTAGATTATGTTTGTTATTTGCTCTCTTTATACTAGTATCAGCTTTTACACCTATTCAGGTACTAGTATATGGATTTCCAAATGTTTTGATTTGATCTACACTGGTGAGACATAAGTTGTCGAAATTGCCATCTGCAGAAACTAAATTCACATTAACTTGTTTGTAAAGACTTTGTCTCCTGTTCCTTTACTCCAAAGACTTTGTCTCCTGTTCCTTTACCCCAAAAAGATAGTCTAACGAGTTTGGTCGAAGGAGGACTCGGCATCTCCCTTTAGACCTTGATTTCATGAATGGTTTAGGGGCTCGAAACTTTCCTTACATTTTAATTACCAAAAACCGTGCGTACCATTTGGCAACAACCGAAGGTAAACATCTAAGCAAAGTATGGTTATGGTTTTCAGTCAAAATGGCATTTTGTTAGTTTGGTTCTGGAGGTGTTACATAATGAATTAAAAAAAATCTAGAAAGATTGCCAAGATCCGTCAAAATTGCAATCAAATGGAAAAGTTCAGTGGCTGAATATATCTTATCTAAATGTATGTAAATGCATTTGAATTGATGTTAGTGTAGTGTACATAAAAGATGACCTGATAAAATAGTTTTGGCGAAAATTAAAATGCTTTTGCAAAAGTTATTTTGTAATTTCCTAGCGAATGTATTGACGTGGTGGTGGTGGAGTGAGAGTGTTGTCTTTCAATCCGGGAAACTGTGTTATTTTAAGGGGGCTATGGTCAAATTTTCATCCTGGATTTAAATCTAATTCTATGTGCAACTTCTATCTCGGCTTTTATATTTGTTCCCCAAGCCTGTCCTGGATTTCTTTTATAATATCATATTCTGATTATTTAAATCAGTTGCAAACTGCACATGGACATTCTGGATTTTTTTAACCATAGGATACTATCCTGCCCTTTATACTCACATTTTACCATACCCCCCCCCCCAATCAAATGGGTACTCCCTAAGGACATAGACACGATTGCGTTAGTGAATTGCTGTACCATTGTTGGATTTTCATGTTGAATTCATCACTCGATTGTATCTTAAACGACAGGTCAAACTAAATGGGTTGTTGGTATGCCTTTCTCTGATCAAAACTGAAAGTTTAATGTTCAAACAACAGGTCAGGTAAAGACTATCAGACGATTTTATTGTCAGAGATCTCAAATCAGCTGTTATCTTATGTCAGCTAGGTAAAGGTTAGGATGGTTCTCGCAAATAAAATGTGTAGAACAAAATGCTTTGTTTTAATACTATGTTTGATGACAACTGTATCTTCAATGAACCTGCCTGCGCCTCCTCCCCTGGGTTGTTATAGAGATGGAAAGTTTCATATGGAAGGATCGAGTTATAAACCATCAGCATGTGAATTCTGTCAGTGTGTCCAAGGTCGAGATCAGTGTATAGTAGCCGATTGTTTCATTGTTGAATGTGTGGATCCCATTCAGGACCCTAACAAATGTTGTCCGGTATGTCCGAATGGTAAGTCAGTTGTCCGGTAATGTCCGAATGGTAAGTCGGTGGTCCGGTAATGTCCGAATGGCAAGTTAGTTGTCCAGTATTGTCCGAATGGTAAGTCAGTAGTCCGGTTTTGTCCGAATGGTAAGTCAATTGTCCGATAATGTCCGAATGGTAAGTCAAGTCTCCGATATAGCCGAATGATAAGTCAGTTGTCCAGTATGTGCGAATGGAGCGTTAGTTGTTCGGTATGTTACAAATGGTAAGTCAGTTGTCCGGTATGCCCGAATGGTAAGTCAGTTGTCAAGTAATGTCCGAATGGCAAGTTAGTTGTCCAGTAATGTCCGAATGGTAAGTCAGATGTCCTGTAATGTCGGAATGGTAAGTCAGTTGTCCAGTATTGTCCGAATGGTAATTCAGTAGTCCGGTTTTGTCCGAATGGTAAGTCAGTTGTCCGATAATGTCCGAATGGTAAGTCAAGTCTCCGATATGTCCGAATGGCAAGTCAGTTGTCCAGTATGTCCGAATGGAGAATTAGTTGTTCGGTATGTTCGAATGGTAAGTCAGTTGTACGGTATGTCCGAATGGTAAGTCAGTAGTCCGATTTTGTTCGAATGGTAGGTCAAGGGTCCGGTATGTTCGAATGGTAAATCAGTTGTCCATTTTTGTCCGAATGGTAAGACAGTAGTCCGGTTTTGTCCGAATTATTACCTCCCTTTGGTAAATTTATTATCTCCCGTATCCAAATTATTCATTTTGTGTTTATACTAAAATAATGCTAAATATGAATTACTGTATTGCTGAAAGTACTGTTTTTAAAATTTGTTTGAAATAATCAACAACATGAACCCGCCTTTGTATTAGTTACAAAATATTCAACTTCCGTACATAACAGCTCACATTTTGACAAAGTTCATCGCCCTGAAGAAGGTATCAATTATTCAAAATTGTCAACCAATTCTAAAGTTTTGAGCAGCGATTTATACATGAGACATGAGAAGTAACGCACCACTTGTTTCATGCTGTACAGTTTCTGAAATATTACACATTATTTATTTCTCATGTATTTTATTAAATTCCAAAGGTTGAGAACAAACAAGCCGTTTTTTGTCAAACCAAATTTGACAATGAAGCAACAACAATTTTACGGAAAATGTACGAAGACGAATTGCATTATAATGTGCTTGTACAGGAGTACCAAAACAGTTATTCCTGTCCATGTCTTAAAATCAGAAGCAACAAGATTTAAATTCTTATTGTTTTAAGTCATTTTGGCTTTTTTGGTAAAAAGGTGATTTTTTTTTAGAAATTGAAACTGAGAATCCAAAAATTTTCCACTTTTTCAGAATTTTGTTAACATGATCGCAGAAACATTGTGTAAAAATTCAACATATTTCTTTTGAATTTTAAGGTGCATAGAAATACACGTTAGTGGTGGGTTTCTTTTGATGTTCAGTATAGTTGTCAATGTTTCGAATTAGTCTAAGGTCACTCTTTAAAGACTGTAAAATTCGACAGATATATAGGACAAGCAAAGCAGAAAACAGAAAAAGGCATTTCATAAGATTGTTACACATACATCATAACCATACCATTGAAGTAAACATTACATTAAATAAAACATCACTTTACTGACAGGAATACTAACGAGCAAATGAAGAATACTCACACTATTAGAGAAATGTTCATCCCAGTTGGGTGTTTGAAATGTTTGGTGATGGATTACTAAGTGTGTGTCTATTGTATGAAAGAACTGCTTTGATGACGATAAAGTAATTCCTGCTGGAAAAGATGTGCTGCTGGATAACAGGATTATGTTTTATTGTAGGAAAGAATTGCTATGCTGGTGATAAAGTAATCCCTGCTGGAAAAGACGTGCTGATGGATAGTGGTACTATATGTAGATGTCCTGAACAGTTTGGCTTTGGCATGACTGCACACAGAGCAGTCTGTAGACCTTTACCACCTACTACCACTACACCACCTCCAACTACTATCGTCGTGTAATACATTGTACTACCAACTAACACTTTCCCGCTGTCAGCTACATATGCCGTATAATTGTTATCTGTCTGTAGTAAAGTGCAAGA
>MJUU01043227.1:0-10594 GCA_002080025.1 Modiolus philippinarum
TGATTAATTTTATATATTGCTAGCCCCTATATTGAACTTTCTAAAAACGAAAGGAAAAAATGAGGGTCACGGACCATATCAAGTTATTATTTCACAAAAATCATAATTTTCATAGTGATTTCTATATAAAATATTTTTTGAAATGACCTCTCTTGTTTAAATTTTCATTTCAAAGAATTTTACAGTATAGATACTATTCTGAATTTTTCGTCTAAAGTGAATGCTAATCTTAGAGAAATGGCCCTATTATTTGAGTTGTAAGCGAAATATTTTAAAGGTTTGTCCAAATTGTAAAATATTTGTATATTTCCTTAATGAAAAATACCTATCAAGGCATGAAACATGAAAACAAATTGGCGGAATACCATAGTGATAGTTTGGTCATTAAACATATTAACATCATGTCAACATGTTTAATTTTTAAGAAAGAACATTAAAAGACTAAAAACACAATTTCGAGAAAAATCTTAAAATTTACTTCAACATTTTAAAGGGGTAGGGGTAAGGGTTTTCAATACTTATAACGTATTAGGTAAAGAAATGGTACTTATGTGGGATGTTTGTAAAGCTTATGAAATAAGCTATCATTTTATACATTTTTTTTGTACCAATCAACAATTTGAAGCAATTGATAGAAAAACTCTTGTCGAAAACGAAATTTTCCCAAATTTCGTTGGGTGGGTCTAAAACGGGGCCTGTTCCAACATTCCGTGCAGGTTATGCTCATGTTAACATGTTTTAGTGTGAAAAATGTAAAGATACTGTAAAAAAGATTTATTATAGCTCTGCCAGGGAAACCAACCAATTTTAATCCCTAATAAAGGAGGAGGGTATATAACAAACATATTGTAATTTTTTCTGTAATATCTTAATAAATATCTGCAGTGCCTGTAGATAAGCGCAAACGATTTCTTTATTTTTGGCACTATGTTCCCCACTGGCGACTTGAATATAGCACTGTTCTGAAAAACACCTTTTCTGCAGGAACCACCCAAGGACTATTGTGGCCAATTGTTGTTCAAATGGCTCAGCAGTTTCAGAGGAGAAGATCTTCAAATGTGTTTTCCCATAGTGTTCAATGTTCCTCACCGGTGGCTATCTTGGAATTTATTGTGGCTTTCAGGACACTTTTTTTTCAAAGGGAGACAACTAAGGTCTATTTTGACCAAGTTTGTTTCCCATTGGCTCGTCAGTTTTCATAAGATATCTTTGAACGCGTTTTCCATATTGAGCAATTTTTAAGTTACCTTCTGGCGGGCATCTTGGATGTAATGCGGTCTTGCCGGACACCTTTTTCCAAATGGGTCAACTAAGGACTATTTTGACCAAGTTTGGTTTCGATTGGTCTGGTAGTTTCATAGGAGAAGATCTTTGAATGTTAAACTAAGTTCCATGCTGGCGGCGATCTTGGATATGATGCGGACTTGCCACTTTTTAGTTCACCTGACCCAAAGTGTCAGTGTGAGCTATAGCCATCCCTTGGCGTCCTTCGTCCGGTGTCCGTCGTCCTGTGTCCGTCGTCCGGCGACCATCGTCCGTCCGTCTGTCGTTTGATAACTTTCAAATTTTAATCTTCTCCTCTGAAATCACTGAAGCAAATTCAACCAAACTTTACAGGAATGATGTAATAAAGGTCCTTAAAAAAGATTGCCCATTTCGTTCCTACCCGATGAAAAACATGGCCGCCAGCAAGAACATAGTTTTACATTGAACCCTATAGGAAAATCACTCTTTAACCACTGAAGCAAATTCAACCAAACTTCACAGGAATGATGAATGGAAGGTCGTTTACAAAGATTGCTCATTTTGTTCCAATCCGATAAAAAACATGGCCGCCAGCTTGGAACTTAGGTTTAACATTGGACCCTATGGAAAATCACATTTTCATCTTCTCCTCTGAAACAACTGAAGCAAATTCAACCAAACTTTACAAGAATGATGTGCTAAAGGCCCTTAACAAAGATTGCTCATTTCGTTCTGAACCGATAAAAAAAACATGGCCGCCAGCACGGAACATAGTCTAACATTGAACCCTATGGGAAAATCACATATTCATCTTCTTCTCTGAAATCAACCAAACTACACAGGAATGGTGAATGGAAGATCCTTTACAAAGATTGCTCATTTGGCTGTGATTCGACAAAAAACATGGCCACCAGGGTGGAACTTAGGTTTAACAATGGACCCTAAGGAAAAAATCATATTTTAATCTTCTCCTCTAAAACCACTGAAGTTTACAGGAGGTCCTTTACAAAGATTGCTCATTTTGTTCCGATTAACACGACCGCCAGTGCAGAAGATAGGTTAAGCATTAGACTCTATGGGCAAATCACATTTTCATCTTTTTGTCTGGAACAACGGAAGCAAATTCAACCAAACTTTACAGGAATGATGTATGGAAGGTCCTTAAATAAAATTGCTCATTTTGTTGCGATCCAATAAAAAGCATGGCATCCAGCGCGGAACATAGGTTTAACATACTACCCTATGGGAAATCAGGGTTCATTTTTATCATCTACTGTGAAACCATTGAAGCAAATTTAACTGAATTGGAGTAATATATGGAAAGATACTTATTTCAATTGGATCCGACAAAGACATGGATGCCATTATATGACATAGCTTAAAATTAGACCCTATGGGAAAACATTTTTGGTAATCAGCATAGGCATCGCTTAGAAGAATCTTTGTCAGGTGAGCGATACAGGCTCAGTATCTGGGCCTCTAATTTTTAAAGCGACCATCTGAGGACTACTTTGACCAAATTTGGTTCAAATAAATGTAGTTGCTTCAGAGGAAATCTTTGAATGTGTTTTCTCATCGAGTATAATGTTAAACTAAGTTCCCCGTTTGCGTCGATCTTGGATGAAGTGTGGACTCGCCAGACATGTTTTTGAAGGGGGCCACTAAAGGACTATTGTGACCAAATTTTATCGAATTTGTTTTGTAATTTCAGAGAAGATTTTGAATGATTTCCCATAGGCTCCAATATTTAACTATGTTCCACGATGGTGGTCATATTAGATGTGATGCAAACTTACTTGATACATTTTTCAAAGGGTAAAACTAAAGAGAGAATGAGACCTAGAAATTTTTTTTTATAGGGTCAAATGTTTAACTAAGTCCTCTTTTGGTGTCAATTTTGGATGAAGTCGGACAACTTGACCATGTTCAATAAAAGTAGTCCTTGATATGCTGAACATTTTTGCAATTTAAACTTGAAATCTATATCAAATTGATTTTGAAATACAAGACAAAAGTTTTAACATCACCAGAAATTTTAGTAATACAGAGCAATAACTCCTTTATGGGATTTTGAATTTTCTTTAAAATTGCCATGTGGGTAGATCTTTATATGCTGAACATTTTTTTTTAATTTAAACTTTGACTCTATCTGAAACTGATTTTGAAATACATGTATAAGGAAAAAATGTATAAAACCACGTACGAAGAATTGACCAATCAACTTAAAGGGCGATGAGTTTTTAGATTTTCTTCAAAATTGCCATATGAGTAGATATGTTAAACATTTTGCAATTTAAACTTATAGGTATAGATAAAAAGTACATCAAAATTTTGAAAATTTTACCGAAAAGGGGTAATTACTCTAAAATGGGTCATCCGATTTTCTTCAAAATTGCAGGGTGGGTAGATCTTGTCATACTGATAATTTTTATTGCAGTCAGATTTGAGATTCGTATGGGAGACTTGATAATATACAGTTACTGCACTTCTACAAGATCAGTGTTTTAATGGAACAATAAAGTAATATTGATGGTTTAACGGAGCATAAACATAAGTAATACATATGAAATGAATAATGAACAATTTTGCTTTGAGAATGGCACATGACCTAGCGATTCCCAATCGTGTAGCTGTGTTAGGTTCCAATCTTTTGAGATCTGAATCGGAAAGGGACTTGCTAATGCTAACTTTACTATTTAGATCATATTGGTAATTTGTTCTCTATCAAGTTTTACACACATTTCGGTATATGAATTTCCAAAGGTTTGATTTGATCTGCACTGAAGAGACAAAAGTTGTCGAAATGCGCATATGCAGAACTAAATTAACAGTAACTTCGGTATTTTGTTATTCATTTATCAGCAGCAAATGTTTCATACAGTCCGCATGTCGATTTCCTCTAAAATTATCTTTATGTCATCTACAACTGCAAGCAACGCCATTATTTCAACGTGATATCCGACATCCGGGCTTTTTTGGTTCCGCATGAATACGTTCACTACATCATAATAAACTAACTACGTAACATAATGAATTTACTACACAACATAATAAAGTTTCTACATAACATAATAAAGTTTTACATAACGTAATAGATTAACTACACAACACAATAAGGTAACCATATAACTTAATAAAGTTACTACATAACATAATGAAGTTACTACACAACACAATACGGTGACCACATAACACAGTTAAGTTACTACATAATAAAATAAAGTTACGACAAAACATAATAAGGTAACCACATAACCAAATGAAGTATATATATAACACAATAAAGTACCAACATAACGTAATAAAATTTCTAAATATCATAATAAAGTTTCTACATAACATAATATAGTTACTACATAACATAATGAAGTTACTACACGACATAATAAGGTAATCACATAACATAATATAGATCCCACATAACACAGTAAAGTAACTACAAAACATAATAAATTAACAAAATAACAAAATAAAGTGTCAACATAACATAATAAAATTAGTACATAACATAATGAATAAACTACACAACACAATAAGGTGACCACAAAACATAGTTAAGTTACTACATAACAAAATAAAGTTACGACACAACATAATAATGTAACCACATAACCAAATGAAGCATATATATAACGCAATAAAGTACCAACATAACGTAATAAAATTTCTACATATCAAAATAAAGTTTCTACATAACATAATAAACTAAATAGTTAACATAATAAGGTCACCAAAGCACAGAGCATAATAAACTGACTGGATAACATGATAAAGTAACAACATAATAGTCTTAAGTTAATACATAACACCGTAAAGTACCAACATAACGTAATAAATTTTCTACATAACGCAACAAACTGACTACAAAACATAATAAAGTAACTACTTAATATAATAAAGTTACTACACAACATAATAAAGTTACTACATAACATAATAAAGTTACTATATAACATAATAAACTTATTACACAACATAATAAAGTTATTACATAACATGATAAGATGACTACATAACATTATAAAGTTAGTACAAGATAAAATGGTTATACACTACGCAAGACAGTCATGGCGTTCCATACAAATTCACAATAATCCTTGGGTGGTCCCATTCAAAGTTTGTGATTTTTATGACTGTACCTTATCCAAGATGGCCCCCAGCGGGGAACATAGTTTAACAATTGGACCATATCGGACAACGTTCAGAGATCTTTTCCTCAGAAACTACCTAGCCAATTGGGTCGAAACTTAGCCACAATAGTCCTAGGGTAGTCCCTTACAAAAAACTTGTTTTTCAGGTTCGCCGCCTATCCAAAATGGCCGTCAGCGGGGAATATAGTTGAACATTGGATCCTATGGGAAACATTCAAAGATCTTCTCATCAGCAACTACTGAGTCAATAGGAACCGGTTCCCTACAAGAGTTGTCTTTCAGGTTCGCCGCTAATACCCAAGATGGCCGACAGCGGGGAATGTGGTTTACCAGTGGACCCTATGGGAAAACATATTCAGAGATCTTCTCCTCAGAAACTACTGAGCCAATTGGAACCAAACTTGGCCACAAAAGTCCATGGGTGGTCCCTTACAAAAAAGTTGTTTTTCAGGTTCGCCTCTTATCTAAGATGGCCGCCATCAGGGAACATAGTTTAAAATTGGACCCAATGAAAAACATTCAGAGATCGTCCCAGAAACTACCAGGCCTATTGGAACCAAACTTGGCAACAATAGTCATTGCGTGGTTACCTACAAAAAATTGTTTTTTAGGTTCGTCGCTTATCCAAAATGGCCGGTAGCGGGTAACATAGTTTAACATTGAACCCTAGGGGAAAATATGTTCTGTCAATGGAATTTGTTAAGCACCAGGTTCCAGGTGAGCGATACAGACTCTTGAGAGCCTCTTATTTCACTTATAATACTACTCATATCTTATGTCTTTGCAACAATGTTTGTGTTTATTACCTGTATGGGTGGGGTGGGGTGGGGGCGGGGCGGCGTCACATATTAATTGTTGTTTTAGGTTTGACCTGGTATTCAGTTTAATAAAAAAACGAATTATCCACAGAAATGTGATAAATTATTGCTAAATTATTTTTCAGATTATACCAAATGGCCAATTTTACCAGAGGAACAGCCTTGGTTCTCATAGTAGTAGCCTTCCTTTCATTTTTGATATTCAAAAACAGTGGATGGATTACTCCTGATAATGATGAAGGATTTTTACGGGAAGCATCTACAAAAACTGCAAAATCTACAAAATCTAGACCTGATCATGATATACGAAAGTTTTTGAAATCACCAAATCCATATCGAGTTTTTAAGAATGCTGACAAAAGATACGGACAAGCTCAACAAGATATAATCGTTCATGACATTTTGCCCATCAAGAATGGAATTTTTATCGAAATGGGAGCATATAATGGGCAAGATTTGTCAAACACATTATGGTTTGAGCGCAAACATAATTGGACCGGATTACTTATCGAAGCAAATCCCGATATGTGTCGGGCAATAGAAAATGTACGGCGTATGGCATGGCGGCTGTGTGCATGCATTTCAAATGATATGAATGCAATGTTCGTCAAAGGCGGTGGAATTGGCGGAGTCGCAGATACATTGAACGAAAGGATAGCAAAAACTCTGAAGAATAGTGGCAAAATCAAAGTTCCATGCTTCAAATTATCTGAAGCTCTTGACGCCATAGGCATGCATGACATAGATTATTTCTCCTTGGATGTAGAAGGGGCGGAACTCATTATTTTAGAGTCCATGATGGAAGATTTACTAACTCGGCATATAAAAGTTAAAATTTGGACAATCGAATATAGAATTTACGACGGAAAAAGGAATCTTATTCCCGAGTCGGCAGTTAAGCTGAATCTGATCCGAACTTTTTTCAAGAAAGTCGGTGGATATAGTGAATTCTTACAAATAGGATCCAAAAATAAGACCGATGGACATTCTCTGGATGTTCTATTTATGAAAACTGACATGTATAATGAATATTGTAAAAGAAATCAAACGCATCCGTTGGTTGTTGGAAATACGTGTCCAACACAAAAAACTCAATAATTTCATTTAGAAAACAAAATCATGTTGTTTAATAATCTTTAACCTTTTTTTAAAAAAAAATTCAGATTAACAAATTGTAGTGAAACCATTTATCTAAAAGTTACATTTGACATTGAATATTGGAATTTCTTCAGACAAATTCAAAAATAATTTTCTTGGGATAGTTTGTCCCCAAAACTGCAGGGAAACGCAGAAATTTTTCTAACAAAAATAATAGAAAATAGCAAAATTCTTCAGTTAAATATGAAATATGAAATCATTACCATTCGTTAAACGGTTCAAAATTACTTTTAAACGCACAGCTTTTCATGATGTAATTTTATAAAATAGATTTAAAATAAAATGAAAAAAAAAAATTAATCACGTAGTTGCATCAAAGTCACACTAAATGAAGTTATTGAGAATAGTATAAAAGAACGAGTTCATATCCTTGTTTTACATCGTCACATGTTTTTGCTGTTATACATGTATGTGTGAAACCAATTCATTATTTTCATTTTTTTTTGTTCATGATGGAAGATTTACTAACTTGGCATATAATTTTGAAGGTCTTGACAATTGATGACATAAAATGTACGATTGGTGTAAGAATCGGAAGAAAAGTGGACTAAAATCCGATCATTTTCACAAATATTGGAGGATGAACTGAACATAAGCAACTTGAGAGGGGGCCAACTCGAATTGATAGAAATATGAAAGACGGATGCCTCTGAAGATTCGATTTTGTGCAAGACTAATTATAGTAAGAATATTGTGAAAGAAACTCAGCTGAGGCTCTGCCCTTGTAACTAATGTTCAACTTTGAAAATAAAACAATGATTTTTACGTAGTATTTAACAGATAAAACAGTTAGTAACACAAGATGGTAGCACAATCACACTGGAAGATATGATTTGTGGCCAAAGGAACATATAAACTGTAGCCAATATTCAATGACCATACGAAAACACTGAAAAAATGATTTATTTTCAGAATTTCAATGATCCGATCGTAATAAAACTTGCACTGTGAATACGTGAATTGTCAGTCTTTCATATGCTGGATGGGTCTTAGTGGGTTTCCACCTTAATTTTCGACATATTTCTCACATATGAACTGTTTACAAAACTGCCATGTTTTAAATTCAAAATATTAAATAAAGAGAGAATGGTAAATAAAAGTGACAACAAAAGTCCGAAAAGATCAAAGGAAGAGACCAGTAAGTAATATCCGTATAACATTCGACTAAATCAGGGAAACACAATCCAACACAGAACATTTTTGGCAAGCCGTCATATTCCCGACTTGGTATAAGGGAGGTAAATCATATTGACTTACTAAAATATTGAGTCGAATTGAAAATTGATGGTTATTTAATTTTTAGACCCCTTCTTAATACAAACGCAACAAAAAAGCACTAATGTAAACCCTATAAACAAGGAGTATCATTTCTAGTATCACTACGTACTCCGGAAGGGAAAACATGATCTGCTCCTCGACTGGCTACCGTCATATGCACTGTAAGAGAAACGCCAATGACGAAGAAATAGAACACATACTGAAGCCACAAAATATAAATCACGAACAGAGTGAACCCCTAAAATCACTAGTATCCAAAGGCACTATGGAGAGGTTATCATGATCTGCTCCTCGCGTGGCAGTCCTTACATTGCCAGTGAAAAGTATGGTATAATGTCAAATTCGGCATGTGTCAATATATACATGATCATTCCAAATAACAAAATACTGAGGTTACTGTGAATTTAGGTTCTGCATATGCGCATTTCAACAACTTATGTCTCTTCAGTGCAGATAAAATCAAAATATTTGGAAGTCCATAAATCGAAATAGGTGTAAAACTGATAGATGCATCCATTACACTTATCCAAATGATGAATAAGTGTAATGGATGTGCAGCATAAGTAGCATATTGAAAGGAGATGCATGTTGTTCTTGACAATTAAATGAAACGTTGCGTCCCCCTTTAAGGTCATAAAAGATAACTTTAGTCTGAAGAAAACTCGTGCACACACTTATTAGAGCTAATGTCAAAAAACATAAAAAATCGACAATTCGCCTCTTTCTCGGTAGCAGCTATAGCTATATTAAACCAATAAAATATAACTGAAATCTTAGGAATCAAAAGGAACAAACAAAATTAACAAAGAATAAAATAGCCTAAAGTAAAAAAAAAAATGAAAAATGAAAAAAAAAATGAAAATATACAAAATTAAAAATGTAAAACCATAACACACAAGAAAAAAGAAAAAAATGCACCAAACAAATAAAGAGCATTGAAACAAAAATGAAATATACTCAGGCCAATAAGTGATTAGTTCTTAATAAAAGAAATGTAACTCTTCATTAAACGAAACAAAAAATGTCTACTTAGATTGTTTTTCCAAAAAGTTGTTTCTAACCAGAAATTTTAATTATTATTTAAATCGTGTGTTTCATTAAAGATACAACAATACCAAAGTTGCATCATGATCAGTAAATTTTGGTTATGCTGTGCACGTGTTTCAAGGAACAATCTCTCATCAGCAGCATTAAAATCAAATATTATGGAAAGTAACAATCCAAAAATAGTCAGAAAAGGGCCGGCCGTAGCAATGGTCCGAAGGCCCACTAGTCCGAAGGTCAATTGGTCAGAAGGTCCATTAGACCGAAGACCCATTGGTCCAAAGGTCCACTAGTCCGAAGGTCCATTAGAAGATCCTTTGTTTCGAAAATCTGATTAATCGTGTAAAATAGTTTGGTAACTTATTTCAAGGTAAAAATATTTTACGAAAGGATATGGAGTAAATGAACATGAGACCATAACACATATGTTAACTCCAACTGCAATAATTTTAATGAGCTGTATGGCCATTTCGGAAATTTATTCGTCATCAGCAGCACTAGAACCCAAACAGAGGAAATCCATAATTTCAAAAAATGTTTATAATGCATAAATTTGAACCAAACAAAATCCGAATAATCAGTAATATCAAATATAGCTAAGGACAAAACTACGATGGAGGGAGTTAATCCTTCGGTTTTAGAATTTACATAAATTTAGATAATAGTAATTGAACGAAGTGTACACATGCGATATTATCTCATATACAAGCACACCATATCTAAGAAAAATAAAGAGCATGCATCTCTACCACGGGGAATTGTTTTACCAACTCCACACTGCAATAAAAGACAAACTCCTGTATCAAATATTTTACGAAAGGATATGGAGTAAATGAAATGAGACCATAACACATTGTTAACTCCAACTGCAATAATTTTAATGAGCTGTATGGCCATTTC
>MJUU01043227.1:17703-37591 GCA_002080025.1 Modiolus philippinarum
TGGTCAGAGACGGTGACACTTTTATGTAAAAGAGTGGATTTAAAATTTGGCACGTGCACATCGAAAGTGCAAATCTTTATTTGATTGCCTCAGATATGCAATGCTGTTTAAACTGGTCACTTTTAAGTTGAAAAGAGACAATATCGAGACTTTTATTTCAAATGAAAGCTATTGGTATATCCTCTTTGTAGAAAAATGATATTTACGTTAGAAAACAAAACCAAAACAAACACTAAAACAAATTCTGAAGAAAAAAATTCACAGAAAAAAATAAAATAAATAAATAAATAAATAATCCGCTAAAAAGATATGTTGATATGCTAATCTCCGCTTCATACATTTTAGTTTCTAGAAATGTTTTATTCTTGTCTTTTCCCTATGCACGGAATTACTCGTTATCGACAGGTCAATGAGATTGCAGTGAATAGCGAACTGGTATGTAATTATATCCCAATAGTTGAAAATATTTTAACTGGCAATGTTTGGTGATTTCACCGACTTGTCAAGCTACCAGTACAAGGGTGCACTCGACCGGTTAAAGACTTTACAAGATTTTATTTCTATGTGAATGAAGTCTGATATTACATGTGTATAAGATGATGATGATGATCTAATAAGCTTGACAAACACATGCATTTAGTCGCCGTCTAAGAAATAATCTATAAATAAAATTGGAAATGAATAACATAATATCTTCAGCCAATGGTCCCCTTCGTGTCATTTAGGTTGTGGTTCGTCATGAAAGGTTTCTTTCGTCGGGTTACGTCGAGTTTCGTCAGAATGTGAAATATCTCTATTAATACCTAAGTGTCCTGACAAGGGAGTATCATGGGCCATGCTTAATATCTCAGCTCTATACACCTTTGGCACTACAAACTGATACTTTACTGCCCATTCTGCATCAGCAGATACATCAGAAGGTCTCCATTTACGCATAAGAATACCATTTTTGGTTCTTGCAAACACTCACTTTCATCAACAGCCCTATTGAAAAGACATGAAATTTCAGGGTCCTTATGTTGCTCATTGCTAAATGTAGACGTAGCAATACATTCACCTTGAACCAATGAACTATCAGAAAACTCCAAGGGCTTGCTTGTTTTGACACCAACATCACTAAGCTGACTCATAAATGTATCCGACAAATCAAAACCATCAGTGCTATTTTCAACTTTCTGAACTTCCACACATTTCTTTTTCATAGCACGAGTAACTGCACAGGCAGGATACAACTCAGAAAACTCCTGTTCAGCAGAATCAGGAACTTGATCAAAAGAAGGCTTGTCTGTCACAATAGGATTTCTTTGAACTTTATCCCCAGGTAAGTCATTACCAAGAAGAAGTTGTACACCTTCAAAGGGGAATGATGACTTGATACCTAAGGTCACAGGTCCAGAAACAATATCCGAAGACAAATAAACATTATGGAGAGGAATAGCAGTATAACCACTAGAGTCTACCCCTTTAATAAGAACATTTCTACCAGTACTAGAAATATCATCAAACGGAAGGGTTTCCGCCAACAAAAGAGACAGTGGAGCTCCAGTATCTCTCAAAATTCGAATAGAGGTAGAATTACAAAAATCACTCAAAAGCGACACAAACCATCACTAATAAATGGTTCAAAAATCTCCATAATGGAACTAGATGGGGATTTGACCTTGACCTTACTAACAGGATCAGAAACAGACTTCACCTCTGAAAAAGAACTATGCACATCTGTATCAAAATGAGGCAAACATTGTGACGACTCAACAAAACCACTTGGTTTTACTTCACTTTCCTTCCTTTGCTTTAACCTATAACAGTCAGATATCAAATGGCCTTCCTTCTTACAATAATTACAGGAAATCGACTTGAATGGTCTCTGTGACTGGGAGGGAGGATAGGACTTGGACGAGCTATTTACTGGACGTTGCCTGCTATTTACATCATTTGTAGGTTTGGGCGAAAAATTTGTGGAATTGTTATTTCTGCAAAATTTCTGTGGTTTATTAAAAAAATGTGTTTTATGTGTAAGTGAAAAATCACCAGCTGAACGTGCAGCAATTTCCAGAGTTTCAGCTTTTTGTTCATCAATAAAAGTTTTAATGTCAGTACTAATACATCTTTTAAATTCTTCAATTAAAACTAGCTGACGTAATTTCTCATGATTGTTATTTATTTTCTTTGATGAACACCAACGATCAAATAGTTGCTCTTTTGTTCTAGCAAACTCTACATAGGTTAAGTCACTCTGTTTTTCTGCATTCCTAAATTTTTGCCGGTAAGCTTCAGGGACCAGTTCATAGGCTTTAAGAATTAACTCTTTTACAGTGTCATAATCTGAAGCATGTTCTACTGACAACTGAGTGTAAATTTCCCTGGCTTTACCAATTAACACACTCTGTAATAACATTGACCAATTGTGTTTTGGCCACTTTAAATTCTGAGCTATTTTCTCAAAATGCAGAAAATATTTGTCTACATCCTTTTCTTGAAAAGGAGGGACCAACCTGATGTTTTTAGCAACATCAAATGTCTGAGAATTCTGAGAAAGGTGCTGATTCTGTTCAGCTAATTCCATTTATTTCATTTCTAAATGAAACACTCTTTCTTTTTCCTGTCTCTCTATTTCTACTTTTCTTTCTTCTAATTCTAATTTTCTGATTTCCAATTCTTTTTGAATTTCCAATTTTCTAATTTCTAATTCAGGTGTTTGAACGTCAAAAGTTTCAAAAACAGATACATCAAAAATGTCTTCTTTAACTAAATAATTTGCAATAATACTTTGTATTTCAAATTTCCTCATTCCAGATTTAACGTTTAGTTTTAAATGTTTTCCTAAAATAATCAACTCATCCTTTTTAAGCTTCTCAAAATTCTCCACCTGACAAATTGTTCTGGATCAAATGACATTTTGAAAAAATTATATTGCTGACTTTTAAAAATATTTTATTTAACAAAAATTTCGAAGATCCCGGCCGATAGCCCCCAATTTCTGTTATGTGGTAAAAACGACCGATAAAATATTGTAAATTGAAGTCAGCAAAGATAAAACAACATTGGCTCAAATTTAACTTTTAATAAGACAAAAATAATGATTTAACAAATTAAGTATACAATATATGACTTATCTGACAATAATGAAGTCCAAGTAATAGTCCAAATGAATAGTTCACTCAATTCCACCAATAAATGTCCAGTTGAATAATCCTTATAATCCTCACTAAATAGTTGATAATAGATTCACAATAATTGATGTCGATTTCCAATAAATATTAAATTTAAATTCTAGAAATTTCTTTATGTTCTAAGGTGTAATAACTTTGACCATTGTTTATTGTAAACAAGTTACATAACTAGGCCAAACAAATTACATAATATTAAGGCCGTACAAAATAAAAACAATGAATAAAATGCATTATAGAATATTTACAACATTTAATTACCTATAACACTGTTAAAAGATACAAGATTCAAAACAAATACAAAAACCGATCCGCAATTCCGACATGGTAACTAATTGCAAATATGGCAATTGATTTATGTTTCTTGAGGAAAGATGAAGTTCTCCTAATGAATTGATGTTTTAAATTTTCAGCCAAAAGAGACACATGTCTCTGATCCTAACAGTTGACTCAGAAAATAGTATGTAAAAAAAAGAGATGCACTTGCATTTGTGACGGTGAGCCTGGCCTTTGATGATAAAAAAGACAGGATTATCTGCTCTTTAATTATTGTTTTTGTCATATCACATAATTTCCGAGATTGTATGCACTTTAAATATTTTTATGTTCTAAGCATTGAATTGAATAATATTTTAATATTTCGAATTAATTTTGAAGAAATATGCAAAGATTGACTATTAATTTGAAAGTTTGAATTTGAAAAATCACCTTTGTTAGCAATTGAAATATTATATATATTATTCTATTAAACATGATGCTATACTTACGTGACGCTTAAAGGTGAACATCATAGTCTTTACTAATAGGTAACAAAATACCGAAGTTGATGTAAATTTATTTTCTGCATATGCGCATTTCGACAATTTATGTTTCATCAGTGCAGATGAAACCAAAACATTAGGAAGTCCATTAACCAAAAAACGTGCAAAAGCTGATATAGAAAGATGACGCGAAGCATTGTTTCATCGCACTGCTATTAAACCAAGCAAACGTTAAAATTCGAAGATTGCACTTATATGTGTTCTCCTATAGACAATGTTTCTATTAAAGTAAAATAATTAAATGCTGAAAAGCGGTAAACTTTTTTTTTATTTTGAAAAAACCTTATACTTGTTATGTCACCCCAGACTTTGTCGGGGTCACATGTTGTTATTCTACGTTTCTTCTGATTATTATGTCACCCCAGACGTAGTCGGGGTGACAAGACGTAGTCGGGGTTACATGTTGTTATTCTACGTTCCTTCTGATTATTATTATTATTATAATTATTATTATTATTATTTCTTCTTCCAATGATTCTTGTCCGAGTGATTATTTTGAAATGGCTGGACCAATTGATTTCAAACTTGGCACATAGTTAGATCACCACCTGAAGTTATTCACAATTGGTTAAGAATTTTCAAAATGGCCGCCATTTCCAAGATGGCCGCCAAAATACGTCAAAATTTCAACATTGACGGATTTCAACGAAAATTGATTTCTAGGTGGATTTTGACACTTCGAATAAGGTGGAATCATCAAATGGGAAGTCTGGGGTGACATCGGCTATTGCTTGCAATTGCCAATGTAGTTGTTTTTATTCTTCTTCCAATGATTTTTGTCCGATCGATTATTTTTAAATGGCTTGGTGTAATTTAATGAAACTTGGCATGAAGTTAGAAAAATATAAGGAGATGATTTTTACGGAAAAAAATTCAAAATGGCCACCATTTCCAAGATGGCCGCCAAAATTATGACGTTGCCCGATTTCAATGAAAATTGATTTTTAGGTAGATTTTGACGCTGCGAATAAGGTCGAATCATCGAATTGGTAGTCTGGGGTGACATCGGCTATTGCTTGCAATTGCAAATCTAGTTCTAATTTTGTTTCATCATTGTTGATATATGGACCTAGATTAAAAATTTAGCTTAATTCATTGATGCACAAAATAATGTCAAGGTGACGTAATTCTATTATGGATGTTGGTTACTAAAGATATAATCACTTACCTATCATCATCTGTCTGGCATGTATGATGTGCAGAGATATGGTGCAGACCAAATATTTTGACCGAAAAAAGATAACTAGTTAGTCCAACTAGTGACAAAAGATGGAAAATTAATTTTTTTATGCAAGCTTGGAATTCACTAATGAAGTTCACTGAATTTTGTGTCAAATTGATACTGAATATGATTTGCAAAATTAATAAAAGTTAAAAAAAAATAACATTTACGTTAAACAAAGATTACAACGAGGACGACGACGGAATCTATGGTTGCTTGTCTCGCCTTCGAGACATTCGTCACAGGCGAGACAAAAATATAAAAACTTATCATGGATAAAACGTTCTATAAAGATAAAGATTGCATTTTCACATTTCCTTCGTACATCCTATAAAAATGTCTAAAAATGAGTACATCCTATAAAAATGCCTAAAAATGAACGAACTTAAATCTTATCTTAAAAAAAGCAGCGTTGTCCTTACTATTTTTTTTTTGCAGACTTCAGCATTGGTCTTGAATTGTGCTACTTTCTTTTCAGTCTTTTAACATTGAAATAAGTTATCAAACTATTATACACGATTAATCAGACTTTCGAAACAAAGGATCTTCTAATGGACCTTTGGACCAATGGGTCTTACTAACGGACCTTCAGAACAATTGACCTACGGACTAGTTAGCCTTCGGACCATTGCTATATACGGCCCTTTTCTGACTTTTTTTGGATTATTACTTTCCATATTTGATTTTAATGCTGCTGATGAGAGGTTGCTCCTTGTAACACGTGTACATCATAACAAAATTTTACTGATCATGATGCAACTTTGGTATTTTTGTATCTTTAATGAAATACACGATTTAAAAAATAATTAAATTTTCTGGTTAGAAACAACTTTTGGGAATTTGTAACTACGGAAAACAATCTAAGTAGACATTTTTTTGTTTCGTTTAATGAAGAGTTACATTTCTTTTGTTGGCCTTAGTATATTTCATTTTTGTTTCAATGCTCTTTATTTGTTTGGTGTTTTTTTTCTTTTTTCTTGTGTGTCATGGTTTTTGTATATTTTCTATTTTTTATTTTTCACTTTTTTTACTTTAGGCTATTTTATACTTTGTTAATTTGTTTGTACCTTTTGATTCCTAAGATTTCAGTTATATTTTATTGGTTTAATATAGCTATAGCTACTACTGAGAAAGAGGCGAATTGTCGTTTTTTTAAATGTTTTTTGACATTAGCTCTAATAAGTGTGTGCACGAGTTTTCTTCAGATGACCTTAAAAGGGGACACGACGTTTCATTTTAGTGTCAAGAACAACATGCATCTCCTTTCAATGTGCTAGTTATGCTGCACATCCATTACACTTATCCATCATTTAGAATGATCATGTACTATATTGACACATACGGAATTTGACATTATACCATACTTTTCACTGGTAATGTAAGGATGCCACGCGAGGAGCAGATCATGATAACCTCTCCATAGTGCCTTTAGATACTAGTGATTTTAGGGGTTCACTCTGTTCGTGATTTATATTTTGTGGCTTCACTATGTGTTCTATTTGTTCGTCATTGGCGTTTCTCTTACAGTGCATATGACGGTAGCCAGTCGAGGGGCAGATCATGTTTACCCCTCCGGAGTACGTAGTGATACTAGAAATGATATTCCTTTTTTATAGGGTTCACATTAGTGCTTTTTGTTGCGTTTGTATTAAGAAGGGGTCTAAACAATCAATATTTTAGCAAGTCAATATGATTTACCTCCCCTATACCATTCTCTCTTTATTTAATACTTTGAATTTAAAAAATGACAGTTTTGTAAATAGTTCATATGAGAGAAATATGCGGAAAATTAAGTTGGAAACCCACTAAGACCCATCCAGCGTATGAAAGACTGACAATTCACGTATTCACAGTGCAAGTTTTATTACGATCGGATCAATGAAATTCTGAAAATAAATCATTTTTTCAGTGTTTTTGTATTGTCATTGAATATTGGCTACAGTTTATATGTTCCTTTGGCCACAAATCATATCTTCCAGTGTGATTGTGCTACCATCTAGTGTTACTAACTGTTTTATCTGTTAAATACTACGTTTTATTTTCAAAGTTTAACATTAGTTACAAGGGCAGAGCCTCGGCTGAGTTTCTTTCATAATATTCTTAATATAATTAGTCTTGCACAAAATCGAATCTTCAGAGGCATATTTCTATCAATTCGAGTTGGCCCCCTCTCAAGCTGCATATGTTCAGGTCATCGTCCAATATTTGTGAAAATGATCGGATTTTAGTCCTCTTTTCTTCCGATTCTTACACCAATCGCACATTTTATGTCATCGATTGTCAAGACCTTCAAAATTATATGCCAAGTTAGTAAATCTTCCATCATGAACAAAAAAAAAAAAAAAAAATGAAAATAATGAATTGGTTTCACACATACATGTATAACAGCAAAAACATGTGACAACGTTAAACAACGATATGAACTTGTTCTTTTATACTCTTTTCAATAACTTCATTTAGTGTGACTTTGATGCCACTACGTGATTAATTTTTTTTTTCATTTTATTTTAAATCTATTTTTTAAAATTACATCATGAAAAGCTGTGCGTTTAAAAGTAATTTTGAACCGTTTAACGAAAAGTATTGATTTCATATTTCCTATTTAACTGAAGTTCTTTGCAATTTTCGACAATTTTTGTAAGGAAAAATTCTCCGTTTCCCTGCAGTTTAGGGGAGAAACCACAGACCCAGAAAATTATTTTTGAATTTGTTTGAAGAAATTTCAATGTTCAATGTCCAGTGCAACTTTAGACAAATCGTTTCTCTACAATGTGTCAAATTTAAAAAAAGGTAAAAAGATTTGGAACAACATGATTTTGTTTTTTTAAATGAAATTATTGAGTTTTTTGTGTTGGACACGTATTTCCAACTGCTAATGGATGCGTTTGGTTTCTCTTACAATATTCATTATACATGTCGGTTTTCACGAATAGAACATCTAGAGAGTGTCCATCCGTCTTATTTTTGGATCCTATTTGTAAAAATTCACTATATCCACCGACTCTCTTGAAAAAAGTTCGGATCAGATTCAGCTTAACTGCCGACTCCGGAATAAGTTTCCTTTTTCCGTCGTAAATTCTATATTCGATTGTCCAAATTTTAACTTTTATATGCCGAGTTAGTAAATCTTCCATCATGGACTCTAAAATAATGAGTTCCGCTCCTTCTACATCCAAGGAGAAATAATCTATGTCATGCATGCCTATGGCGTCGAGAGCTTCAGATAATTTGAAGCACGGAACTTTGATTTTGCCTCTTTTCTTCAGAGTTTTTGCTATCCTTTCGTTCAATGTATCGGCAACTCCGCCAATTCCACCGCCTTTGACGAACATTGCATTCATATCGTTTGAAATGCATGCACACAGTCGCCATGCCATACGCCGTACATTTTCTATTGCCCGACACATATCGGGATTTGCCTCGATAAGTAATCCAGTCCAATTATGTTTGCGCTCAAACCATAATGTGTTTGACAAATCTTTCCCATTATATGCTCCCATTTCGATAAAAACTCCATTTTTGATGGGCAAAATATCATGAACGATTATATCCTGTTGAGCTTGTCCGTATTTTTTGTCGGCATTTTTAAAAAGTCGATATGGATTTGGTGATTTCAAAAACTTTCGTATGTCATGACCTGATCTAGACTTTGTAGACTTTGCACGTTTTGTAGAAACTTCCTGTGAAAAGCCACTATCATTTTTCGGAGTAATCCATCCATTGTTTCTGAATACCAAAAACGATAGGAAGGCTACTACTATGAGAACCAAGGCTGCTCCTCTGGTGATATTGGCCATTTGGTATAATCTGCAAAAGAATCAAATCAAATCAAATATTTAATTGTCATATAATTATAAACATAGTTTGTGACATTTACAAATAAAACTAAAACAAGCAAGTAAAAAAATTAACAGAGTTACGAGCCCCTGTCCTCAGTTCTAATGACCTTTTTATAAAGGACCGTATTTTTTTACTTGCTTTGGTGTTGATGGGCAAAGCAACAATTTAATTTTCTCATTTCAGTGAACGTTTTAAAATTTTTAAGCATCTACAGATATAATTACGTTGAAAGGATCTGATCGGAAAGTAGAATTTTTTACAATATAACAAAAAGTGTAATTCATCATCCAAAATAAATTGCAAAACTGGCATAGTCAATTTTGATTTAATAATTTTATCATATTCAGTGGATATATTTCTTTTTATTTGAAAAATGAATACCAGGTCAAACCTAAAACGTCAAAGTCAACAACGTGTGACGTCACCCCCTCTCCAACGTACCTATATGGGTAAAAAACAAACATCGTTGCAGAGATAGTTGGGTTGGTATGATAATTATGTCAAATGTGCAATTCAAAAGTCATCGAAGATGAGGTTCACTACTTTTTCCATTGTCCAAAGTATAACAACATACGAAAACAATTTACTATAGATAATCTTTCCGATACAAAAACGAACAAGATAATTTTTTAAGAATTATGTCATCTCCGAATCATTTGCCGTTTGTTGCTCCATTTATCAAAAAGTCTTTAATACTGAGCAAAGTGGACTCTATAGCTGCATGATTTTAATTTTATTTGCTATATTTGAAATGTCTTGTTTATTTGTTTATTTTGTACTGTAATAATATATTTTGCCATCAACTCCAAAGGGAGTAAAATTGTGCTTTTCCATAAAGATAATGAAGAAAAATCACTAAATCTGTTTCCGCAGAGTAAACTTGGGGGACCATGTAAAGTGAAGTGATATGCAACTCTGATAAATTTCAAGCAGAGCAAGCAATATCAGATGAAGTTTCGTATTTTCTTTTGGGTCGGAGTTCAGATTTGATACAAATAAAGATAATCATATAAAAAGTACACAAAACGACCTTAAAAATATTATTGACATATGGAAAAAGTAAAATGTTTGTTTGAGATTAGACACACTGTGTAAACGCTGTACTAGATAAAAAGTTATTTCGTGTTTCTTGTACAAATGTATTGGTGTACTCTGTAAAATGTTGTTTCCTGTTCTTGGTGTACTCTATGAAATGTTATTTCTGTTCACTTTTCTGCAACACGAAACAACATTTCACAGAGTACACCAATACAAGAAACATGAAATAACATTTTATCTTGCGTTTACACAGTGTGTTAGAGAAAGAGGTAACACGGCTTCTCGTTTGAAATCTGATTGGTTAAGTAAAATTCAGACAGTAAATTTTATGTTATCAATACTTTGACAGAGAGGTCAGAAACAATTAAACACAGGGAATTTCTTGTAAAAACAACCGCTCAGTTGTTATCAGTGACAGGCCAAAATCCAGAGCTGATTGGATAGTCAATGTTTTTTGAATGACATAAGACACGCACCATACATTAAGTATAAAATATTCATGTTATTTCTATATGATCAAGAAAATATGAAACGATATTAATTTTATGTTAGAAAAATTAGTAATGTACTCTTTGTACAACGTAGTTTAGAACACCAAACTTACAGGCAGTGCAAACTTTGATCAGTGACTCTTTAGGGAATTGGTCATAACTATATTTCACTGATATTTTATCTCAATAGATTTCGTAATTCGTGTCACGTGTTCTTGATTTCGATAAATCTACTTCACATTGAGTGAAACTCTTAAAGAAGGGAAAAGAAGTCGGTAATTGAAAAATCGCCCATTGAACTGACAAACTAGAGGCTCTCAAGAGCCTGAAGCTAACCTGGTCCAAGGCTGGCTCGGACAGTACAAATAACCTCGATCAATGATAAAAGGGTCTCATGTAATATGGCCTTATTAGATAGAGGAAATGATCTTTGTATGTTTTTTCCATTAAAGCATGCTTCCTGTTGGCAGCCATCTAAGATCTAATTTGGACTTAGTAGACAAATTTTTCAAAGTGGGCCATCAAAGGACCATTATTTTCAAGTTTGGTTATAATAGAAAAAGAAACTTCTGAGGAAAAGATTTTTGAATGTGTTTTTCAAAGTTAACTAAGTTCCCCGTTGATGGTCATTTTTGATATGAGGCGGACCTTCAAGACACATTTTTTTCAAAGACAGCCTATGAAAGAAGGTTCTGACCAGGTTTGGTTCCAATTAGCCAAGCAGTCTCAGCTATGTTCCAAAGTAAAACCAAGTTCCCCGCTGGCAGTCATCTTGGATTTCAGATTTTTTTTAAGAGGACCACCCATGGACTATTATGACCATATTTGATTTCAAGTGACCAAGTAAGTTCAGAGATGAAGGTATTTGAATATGTATTCAAGTTCAATGTTTTCAGAGAAGAACTGTGGATTCAAATACAGTTCAGTGTTAAATTATGGTCCCCGCTGGTGGCTATCTTTGATCTGATGGGGACTTGCCGGACATTTTTCAAAGGGTACCAACTAAGGACAGTCGTGACCAAGTATGGTACCAATTGGCTATGTAGTCTAACAGGAGAAGATATTCGAACGTGTTTTTCCATAGGGTCTAATGTAAAACTACGTTCCCTTCTGATGGCTATCATTGGTCTGATGGGGACTTACCGGACACATTTTTCTAATGGTACCAACTGAGGACAGTTGTGACCAAGTATGAATCCAATTTTAGTCTCAGAGGAGATCATTGAATGTATTTTGCCGTAGGATCTTATGTAATTGCTGCGGTCAAGGAAGTTGCAAAACTTTTATTGTAATGAAGTCAAGATTTAGAACCCAAGCTTACAGAATCTGAATTTTGCACCAAGTTTGAAATGCTCTCAAAAGTTTCCGACGGCAAAGCTTTTGGCGACCGCTGGTCAAATGATAGCCATTGCCCTCAGCTTCGCCCTCGCCAATTGCCAGGGACTGTAATGTACAACCAGGGGTCGAAAGTCGGCCCAAGACTGAATTTTGCACCAAGTTTGAACTGCTCTCAAAAGTTTCCTACGGCAAAGCTTTTGTCGACCGCTGGTCAAATGATAGCCATTGCCCTTAGCTTTGCCCTCGCCGATTGCCAGGGTGGGTCACCTCTACTTAAATGTACACCAGGGGTCGAAAGTCGGCCCAAGACTGAATTTTGCTTCAAGTTTGAAATGCTCTCAAAAGTTTCCTACGGCAAAGCTTTTGGCGACCGCTGGTCAAATGATAGTCATTGTAATGAAGTCAAGATTTACAACCCAAGCTTACAGAATCTGAATTTTGCACCAAGTTTGAAATGCTCTCAAAAGTTTCCTACGGCAAAGCTTTTGGCGACTGCTGGTCAAATGATAGCCATTGCCCTTAGCTTCGCCCTCGCCAATTGCCAGGGACTGAAATGTACAACCAGTTGTCGAAAGTCGGCCCAAGACTGAATTTTGCACCAAGTTTGAACTGCTCTCAAAAGTTTCCTACGGCAAAGCTTTTGTCGACCGCTGGTCAAATGATAGCCATTGCCCTCAGCTTTACCCTCGCCGATTGCCAGGGTGGGTCAACTCTACTGAAATGTACACCAGGGGTCGAAAGTCTGGCAGGTGATGTACATCAGGGGTCGAAAGTCGACCCACTGCCGAATTTTGCTTCAAGTTTGAAATGCTCTCAAAAGTTTCCTACAGGAAAGCTTTTGTCAACTGCTGGTCAAATGATAGTCATTGCCCTCAGCTTTGCCCTCGCCAATTGCCAGGTTAGGTCACCTCTACTGAAATGTACACCAGGGGTCGAAAGTCGGCCCAAAACCGAATTTTGCACCAAGTTTTAAATGCTCTCAAAAGTTTCCTACGGCCAAGCTTTGGTGACCAAATGATAGCCATTGCCCTCAGCTTCGCCCTGGCCAATTGCCAGGGTGGGTTACCTCTACTGAAATGTACACTAGGGGTTTAAAGTCGCCCCAAGACTGAATTTTGCACCAAGGTTGAAATGCTCTCAAAAGTTTCCTACGGCAAAGCTTTTGTTGATCGCTGGTCAAATGATAACCATTGTTTTCACCTTCGTCCTCGCAAATTGCCAGGGTGGGTCACCTCTACTGAAATGTACACCAGGGGTTGAAAATCGGCCCAAGACTGAATTTTGCACCAAGTTTGAAATGCTCTCAAAAGTTTCCTACGGCAAAGCTTTTGTCGACCGCTGGTCAAATGATAGCCATTGCCCTCAGCTTTGCCCTCGCCAAGACTGAATTTTGCACCAAGTTTCAATACTCTCAAAAGTTTCCTACGGCAAAGCTTTTGTCAACTGCTGGTCAAATGATAGCCATTACCCTCAGCTTCGCACTCACCAATTGCCAGGGTGGGTCACCTCCACTGAAATGTACACAGGGATGGAAAATCGGCCCAAAACTGAAATTTGCACCAAGTTTGAAATGCTCTAAAAAGTTTCCTACGGTAAAGCTTTTGTCGATCACCTGTCAAATGATAGCCATTATCCGCAGCTTCGCCCTCGCCAATTGCCAGGGTGGGTCACCTCTACTGAAATGTACACCAGGGGTCAAAAATCGGCCCAAGACTGAATTTTGCACCAAAATTGAAATGCTCTCAAAAGTTTCCTACGGCAAAGCTTTTGTCGATCGCCGGTCAAATGATAGTCATAAACCTCAGCTTCGTCCTCGCCAATTGCCAGGGTGGGTCACCTCTACTGAAATGTACACAAGGGGTCGAAAATCGGCCGAAGACTGAATTTTGCAGTAAGTTTGAAATGCTCTCAAAAGTTTCCGACGGCAAAGCTTTGGCGACCAAATGATAGCCATTGCCCTCAGCTTCGCCCTGGCCAATTGCCAGGGTGGGTCACCTCTACTCAAATGTACACCAGGGGTTGAAAGTCAGCCCAAGACTGAATTTTGCACCAAGTTTGAAATGCTCTCAAAAGTTTCCTACGGCAAAGCTTTTGTTGATCGCTAATCAAATGATAGTCATTGCCCTCAGCTTCGCCCTTGCGAATTGCCAGGGTGGGTCACCTCTACTGAAATGTACACTAGGGGTCGAAAGTCGGCCCAAGACTGAATTTTGCACCAAGTTTGAAATGCTCTCAAAAGTTTCCTACGGCAAAGCTTTCGTCGACCGCCGGTCAAATGATAGCCATTGCCCTCAGCTTTGCCCTCGCCAAGTGCCAGGTAGGGTCACCTCTACTGAAATGAACACTAGGGTCGAAACAAGACTGAATTTTGCACCAATTTGTAATGCTCGCAAAAGTTTCCTACGGCAAAGCTTTCGTCGACCGAGACAATGCCCTCAGCTTCGCCCTCGCCAATTGCCAGGGTGGGTCACCTCTACTGAAATGTACACCAGGGGTCGAACCTCGGCCCAAGATTAATTTTGCACCAAGGTTGAAATGCTCTCAAAAGTTTCTTACCGCAAAGCTTTTGTCGACCGCTGGTCAAATGATAGCCATTATCCTCAGCTTCGCCCTCGCCAATTGCCAGGGTGGGTCACCTCTACCGAAATGTACACCAGGGGTTGAAAGTCAGCCCAAGACTGAATTGTGCAATAAGTTTGAAATGCTCTCAAAAGTTCCCTACGGCAAAGCTTTTGTTGATCGCTAATCAAATGATAGTCATTGCCCTCAGCTTCGCCCTTGCCAATTGCCAGGGTGGGTCACCTCTACTGAAATGTACACTAGGGTCGAAAGTCGGCCCAAGACTGAATTTTGCACCAAGTTTGAAATGCTCTCAAAAGTTTCCTACGGCAAAGCTTTCGTCGACCGTTGGTCAAATGATAGCCATTGCCCTCAGCTTCGCCCTCGCCAATTGCCAGGGTGGGTCACCTCTACTGAAATGTACACCAGTGGTCGAACCTCGGCCCAAGATTAATTTTGCACCAAGGTTGAAATGCTCTTAAAAGTTTCTTACCGCAAAGCTTTTGTCGACCGCTGGTCATATGATAGCCATTGCCCTCAGCTTCGCCCTCGCAATTGCCAGGGTGGGTCACCTCTACTGAAATGTACACCAGAGGTGGAAAATCGGCCAAAGACTGAATTTTGCACCAAGTTTGAAATGCTCTAAAAAGTTTCCTACGGCAAAGCTTTTGTCGATCGCCGGTCAAATGATAGCCATTATCCTCAGCTTCGCCCTCGCCAATTGCCAGGGTGGGTCACCTCTACTGAAATGTACACCAGGGGTCGAAAATCGACCCAAGACTGAATTTTGCACCAAGTTTGAAATGCTCTAAAAAGTTTCCTACGGCAAAGCTTTTGTCGATCGCCGGTCAAATGATAGCCATAAACCTCAGCTTCGTCCTCGCCAATTGCCAGGGTGGGTCACCTCTTCTGAAATGTACACCAGGGGTCGAAAATCGGCCCAATACTGAATTTTGCACCAAGTTTGAAATGCTCTCAAAAGTTTCCTACGGCCAAGCTTTGGCGACCAAATGATAGCCATTGCCCTCAGCTTCGCCCTCGCCAATTGAGAGGGTGGGTCACCTCTACTGAAATGTACACCAGGGGTCGCAAGTCGGCCTCGAGTACATCATTTCAAAACGTTAGCTTTTAACAGGATGTGACAGTGTGCATTTGCAATTGCTGGCACTCAGGTAAACCTGCAAAATAGATCTTTCTATTCTATGTGTGAAAATATTACTATGACGTTACCCTTTGTAAGAAAAGTACCCCGGAATGCATGATGTCGCACTTATTTTGCATCATTATTACAAAATAACTCCTTAAACGTCAAATTTCAATTCAAATCATAACGCTTATTAAATTAAGTTTCTTCAATGTCTTTTCTTAAAATAGAGCCCATAAACATACCAAAAAGAAAGGAGTGAAGTACATGTATAGAAAAAACCTGAGGAAATACACTAATATAAACAAGAACTATATTCGAGGACAACGAAAATCAAAGGGACTTAATGCCACGAAAATTCGAAAATCAAAGGGACTTAATGCCACGAAAATTACAAACACATAAAAGTAATCTCGAACCAGTGTTATACATAATGTACTAGTATAGGAATGTGTGGTCTGTTCTGCATATTACGGAACCTATATGAAAACTAGCTCGGTGTTGCTAGCAAGTGTATGCTGGTTAGTGAATATTCACTGAACGGTGTTTTAAAACAAGCATATAAATTATATACGATCAAATATGTACACTTTTTTCTTATTGGTCGCTAAAAATTATTTGAAGTGATTTCTGTTGTTCTTTTTATTTTCGGTTTCCAGACATAGCTCCTTATTGGTCGCTAGCTTATTGGTCGCTAGCTTGAGCCTGGTGTAAAAAGTTGTAGATTTCATGTGGCGGTATCGGCGAACAAAGGTTTTTTGAGCAAAATAGCAATCACTTTGTATATATTTACCTATCTTTTATTACTATACGTTTTATATGGCGGAATGCAAACTGTGTATTCTGTAAAGTCCTTCCAGTTTAGAAGGAGTATCTTCTTGTACCCTTACCTTTCACAGAAATAGTCATTCTTCTCCTTCAAATATAGACTTAAATTTAGTAAAACTCTGAATAAAGAACCAATGAAACATATTATGCACCAAGAAATCATGTGTCACATTGCTATAAATTTCAGAGGAAACCTTTAGTTCAGGTAAGGAATATATTTCCTGTATGTCATATTTACAGTTTTCAAATATGATCAAGTTTCCCTATATTTATTAATTAAAGCCGAAAATTGACCTTCGGACGAGTGGACCTTCGGACCAATAGGCCTTCGTACCAATGAACCTTCGGACTATTGCACAGTCCCCATATACAACGCAGCCAAGTGAAACCAAACTTGGCCGGAATCATCATCATGGTATGGCTTCTCAAAATTGTTTTTTTTTAGTCTGAAACAACATGGTCGCCATTGCTAAAAATGCCCCCACCCTAAATATAAAACATTGGGGTAATTGCAGTTTTCGGCAAATAATTCAAAAACCATTGCAGATATCATCTGACATGTGGAAAAAAATGATCGGCATGACAAGATCTACCCATCTTCAATTTTGAATATCTAATGATCCTTAGTTATTGCACCTGTTCCGTAAAATGTTCAAAATTTTGAAGTTTTTTAATTTTTAATAAAAAAACTATAAGGGACCGCCCATTTAACTTGAAAAGGGGGGGGGCTATGGTTTTTTTCTAAAAAAAATATTTTGGATCTGATTTTATATGAAAAAAAACATTTTGGCTGCCAAAATGATGAAAAAAAAATTCTGATGGAGGCTTTCTGCCCAAAAAATAATGTTAATTTTGAAAAAAAAATATTTTATTGATACACGTGAAAAAAATAAATAAATTTTCTGTCCAGAAAAAAAAAACCATAACCCCCCTTCAGATTAAATGGTCGGTCCCTAACCACACTGTGTAAACGCTGTACTTGATAAAATGTTATTTAATGTTTTTTGTATTGGTCCATCTGTGAAATGTTGTTTCGTGTTGCAGAAAAGTTAACAGAATAACATTTCATAGAGTACACCAAGAACAGGAAACAACATTTTACAGAGTACACAAATACAGGAAACACGAAAAAACTTTTTATCAAGTACAGCGTTTACACAGTGTGATAACAGATAGAAGTAAAGTATAATTGCAGAAATATTCAGCATATCAAGATCTACCAATATGAATATTTTGAAGAAATTCCAAATGTCCATATAGGATTAATTGCCCTTTATTGGTCAAATTTTTCGGGAATTTATACTGCAAACACAATTTTAATAGGTCAAGTCTAAATTGCAAAAATGTTCAGCATGCCAAGGACTACCTATTATTGAATATGGTCATTTTTTCGGGATTTTAAACCTTTTGTCTTTTATTTCAAAAACAATTTGAAATAGAAGTCAAAATTAAATTGCAAAAATGTTCATCATATCAAGGACAATTAACATTTTAATGAACATGGTCAAGTTGTCTTTTATTTCAAATACAATTTGAAATAGAAGTCAAAATTAAATTGCAAAAATGTTCAGCATATCAAGGACAATTAACATTTTAATGAACATGGTCAAGTTGTCTGACTTCATCTAAGATGCCTGCCAGCGGGGAACTTTGTTTAACATTTAACCCTTTGGAAACATTTCGTAAGATTCACGCTCAAAAACTACTAGGCAATTGGACAATCTTGGTCACAATAGTCTAAAATGAACCCCTTTGAAAAATGTGTTCGAGAAGTCTGCGTCACATTAAATATGGCCGCCATCGGGGTGGGGGAGCATTCAAAAATCTTATCTGAAACAACAAAGCCATTTAATTCTCCACTGAAACAACAAAGCCAATGGAATCGAACTTGTTCACAATATTCCTTGGTCTTTAATTTCCCTTTCTCTAATTTATGTCCTGTTTTCACTTTTCTTGATCGGTTGGAGAAATACTGTTCTCCTCTCTAGAGAGAATGTTGTTCTCGGCAAGTGATTGGATGAAATTCAATTATGACGTCAAATATGTTTGACGTTTTCCGAATTTACCGTTGTGACGTCATGAAAAAAGGCGACCATGCCTGATGACGTCAAGCTCAAATAACACATTTCTTTAGGATTATCTGAAAAGAGGGGTGGGTCAGGTTTTCGTTAAAATATCCTTGAAATCATTAGAGAAATAAAATCCACAACCGTATCTCGTGAGAAACGACATTTCTACACTCTCGATAGTTAAATTTTCAAAGATCGCCACCAGTTGGGAACTCAGTTTAACATTTGACCGTATGGATAAACATGTTGAAAGTTTTTTTTTCTTTGAAACTATTAAGCCAATTGGAACCAAACTTGTTACCTTAGTTGCACCCCTTCAAAGTTTTCACCATATCCAAAATCGTTGCCATCAGGATATGTAATTTAATTTAAAGCAAATAACATCAAGGTCTATTCACATACTTGAAAAGGAGGCCCTTTATTATGAGGTTATTTGGACTGTCTCATGGTGTTAGCTATGACCAGGTGAGCGATACAGGTTCAGTCTCTTGGTCTCTAGTTTTTATATTGGACAAACTAGGGTATCTTGTAGTCCTATAACATAAGCCCTCGTTTGTTGTGCGACTTTGTATATTTGGACATTGATACGCACAACACAAATGTCCAAATACAAAAAGTCGCACAACAAACGAAGGATTATGTTATAGGACTACAGTAGGGTATCTTGCAAAAAGTTATCTTCATGTTAGAGTCTTCAAGTTGCTTAGAACGCAGTGTTCTTAGGAATCTATATAGATTTTAATTGAAACATAATCTCGGGATGTCAGGATACTCTTTGAATTGAAAACAATCTGTATTTTTTTTTCTTAGTTTTAATGCCAGAGTATGAAAGTATATAAAAAAACTTGAGTTATGTTCGTGTTTGTTATCACTTAGACAACTTGAGAAGTATGCATGGACTTCTGTTAATCAAATTTAGATTGAAAAGCCTGTTTATTTTATTCTAAAACATTATTAATGTTTTAGAATAAAAATAGAGGCTCAGACACTGAGCCTGAATCGCTCACCTGACAAAATGCTGAAGCAGGGTTTTCGATGTTATGCATGGTGGCCTCGTTTTTTTATGTGAATTTCCCATAGAGAGAAAATAAACTATGTTCTGTGCTGGCAGCCATGTTTTTAATTGGATCCGAACAAAATGAGCAATCTTTGTTAAGGACCGTCAGTTCATCATTCTTGTAAAGTCTGGTTGAATTTGCTTCAGCGGTTTCGGAGCAGAAGAAGAAAATGTGAATTTTCCCATAGGGTCCAATGTTAAACCTAAGTTCCGCGCTGGTGGCCATGTTTTTTATTGGATTGGAATGAAATGAGCAATCTTCATTAAGGACCTTCCATACATCATTCCTGTAAAGTTTAGTTGAATTTGCT
>MJUU01043229.1:0-12254 GCA_002080025.1 Modiolus philippinarum
AAACTTTCAGGCACTTATATCTCAAAAACGGGCACAATGAAATATCAATATTTTTTGCTTAAAATGATGTGTGATCGATGCTCTTATAAATAAGATACTAATCTCAAAAAACTTGAAGAGTGATCATCCTTAATTGCTTATACAGTTATTCATTAAGAACATATATAATGACGAAATTCTACGACAAGTTGTGACACCTTTCATTGGAAATAATATATAATGCTCGCTCTGAGCTGTTTTTTATAATTTACAAATCATGTACAGCTGAAAATAAGTTGAGATTTGATATAGCAAATGTAAGGAAATCGCGAATATTTTAGTCCGTGAAATAAAGTCAAGCTATTTGAACTAAGAAATTGCAGAATTTGCAATCCGCTAAAAAAGCCACTTATACGCTATAATTTTTTTGATGTTGATGAAAAAAATATGGCCATTTTGCCTTGAAGTTTGTTCCTATTTTTGGTCAGTTCTAAAGTTGTGGAAAGTCGTGTAGGGTTGTCTCTGCTGTGTGCACTTCCAAGGAATACCATTAATACATGCCACACGTTTATGTTTTCTGACAAATAAGACGTCGAACATGGCTACAAATTACTTCAGTTTTGTGTCTCTTTAAGTCATTTTATTATGTTTCGAAAAATCATACTAATCGAAGACCATCGAGAAACAAACCAATTTTTTTTTTGTTGCGAATGTATAATCATTTGCAATTCCAAATTGCAGTTAATATGGGGTAGATAACAGGAAACACTTACAATGGCCGAAAATTACAATCACATACCACAATCTACAAGAGAATTGGACAAGAAAACAATAAAAAGAAAAAATACAAAAGTAGACAACGATAGGGACTCGGGATAGCCAGACATTTTACCGGCATTAGCAAGAGCCGGTAGCAGGGTTAAACCGGTTTATGGGCACCCAACCCTCCCCTTTCTCTATCCCGTTTCCGTATAGTATGATAAACATACAAATAAATATAGAATCCACAACAGCATCGAGTGAGAAACGACATTTCTACATTAGAGATAGTTAAATTTTCAATTTTTTAAACGCGAGGCTTGCCGAGCGTTTAAAATATTTGAAAATTTAACTATCGAGAGTGTAGAAATGTTGTTTCTCCAACTGTTCAGGAAACATGAAAACAGGACAGAAATTAGAGAACTCATTATAATATAGATTACAGTGAAAGATTGTAATTTCTCAGTGAATTAAAAGTGATAATTAACGGTGAAATTATTTTTCATAATTTCACTCTAGGAAGTGGCGTCACAATAGACGTTGTCAACGTCGTTGTTAAGTAAACGTCTCAGAGGATTAACATCGAAAACGTAGTTCATGAAAAGAATCTTAAATTAAACCATTAAATATGCAAGAACTGATCTATATAATAAAAACGATAACTAATCCTAGATTCTGATTATCGAAAATATTCAACTCATGATCGAAAAACGCTGTAATTCACTCATGCGCTGCGCGCATTCGTGAATTACTGCGTTATTCGATCATTCATTGAATATTTTGCGATAATCAGAATCTCAGATCAGTATAGTATAAATACAGGTAGACTACTAACTCCAAGACCGTGTCTGTAAGTCTCGTTCTAATTTCATTTCCACTGTTTTGAAAATTATGACGTCACTACGCAAAACGCACATTAAGGTAGATAGACACTGTTGCGCTGCGCAGTGTAATCGCGCATTAGAAAAACACAAAGTCGAATACGGGTTTGGTTTGATTTCCTTGCCGGAACAGTCCTTTGACAGGTTTTCCTTTGTGACGTTATAATTGATTGACGAATATGAAACGTCATACTTAGACCATTTTGCCGCGAATTAACTCCCTTTTCCCGTAAATAATGTATATTACGGAAACTTTGTAAAATATCTCCGTTAAAAGCGTGGTGACATATACATTTTTTCGTCTCAACCAAGAGATCATATCATAAACTATCTATTTAGAAAAACATATAAAATTCTCACAGAAAAAAGGTTCATTTTCATTAAGCTGAAAATTGCCTTTCCATATTTTCCTAGTGCATTCTATGTAAAAACAGACGAAAAAATGGCTAAAAGTGAGCAAACATTGACATCAATTCTAGAAAAATCAAGCATGGTGACCCATACTTTTTATTACATATTTCAAATTAGTAAGATAAGTTCTTCAATTGAGCCGACTTTTAACAAAATCTCGTGGAGATGAACATTAGTGTCTATCTACCTTAAATACGTCAACCGATTTCACTTCCTTGACTTTTTCTCAATGTCACAGAGTCTGGAGGTGTCAAACAACCTATTCAGCCAATCAGCGCTTAGAACAAATGAAAAAATAGCTCTTTTAGAATCTAAATATAACTTTGAATTCTTGCACCTTTAAAAATAAATGTCGGAATGAAACAAATGATACACCTGTTTGAACATTGATGTGTCAGGCTTATTTTGAGACCAAGGTTAATTGACTAGAATGATCCTTTGAGTACTTATCATAGGGGTTTTCCGGTATACTATCAATGCGTAATGTTTTGGCCGTAATCGTGTATATTTATAGATAGGGTTTTTCCAACCTTCGGAACTCTATTGGAAGGCATTAAAGGTATGCTTAAATTTTGATATGATGTTGACGAGATATGCACCTTTCGGAAAATATATGGTTTCATACAGGTTAAACTTAAGATAAATTATCCAGACGATTTGAATATGGGGAATTTCAGTTGAAAATGTTAAAGAAATGAATTGGTGGTTTCTAACCTTAACACAAAGTATGCGAAAATTTTGAAACATGTCATAAACAGTTGTTGATAGCCTGAATTGATGCAAAACATGTATGTTTGATGAATTTGAGGTAAGGATTGAAGTTTTAGCCAGTTGGTGCCACAATTTTGGCCACAAAACAGTCGTTATGTAATATTTCTGTATTTTGACATTGAAATGCCATTTTAGGCCATTTTCATGATTTTGTGCCAAATTAGAAGGGTTAGCTGTGTACAATAGTTTAAAAACTTCAAATGTAGGCTGATTTTACACAGGAATTTGCCACTGTTTTGAATATATGTTCAAGTTTACAAATTTCATGTCTTCAGTGTCGCGAACAAAAGCGACAACTCTGACTGAGATGCCTTATATAAAAATCTGTCTGATTTGTATACAATATTTTTTTAAGCAGGAATGGTGCTTGTATATGCAGTTTGATGTGAACATGAACCTCAGAAATAAAGAATATCATGCTATTCCTCTACTTAACAGTGTAAAATTGTCATTTTAGGGTCCACATTGTCAAAACAAGAGCAAAGTCAAAATTTTATCATCTGATTTTGGGACAAGAGTTTGAATTTGCCACCCTTCTCATAAATTTGCATTTATTTTATTATGTTATTTTCATTATATATTATATTGTTAATCACCCGAAGGAAAATAAATGCACTTGGGTGGATTTTCAGTAGTTTTAATACTACCATTGTACCTATTCATATCAGGATTTACGGGTAACTCACAAACCTAATATTCTTCATAAGCTCAAAGAAAACACACAAAGCTGGTTTTCCCCTGTCTTCTTGACCCTTTTAAATCATTTTCTGCATTTAAAATGCAATTTATATGACCACAACCAGAGTAAAGACCATTTCAAGTCCCAAAATTTACCTCAGATTTGGGGGGAGGGTGACATTTTGTAGCATGATTTCAAAATTTTAAAGGTAGCTGTAAGCATATGCAGCCTTATTTTGATAGAAAAATACTCTAAGGGCTTAGTATTAAACATGGGTTGAGAATTCATTACACAAAAGAAGTATATTTGGTTTTGGGTCCATATTTAACATCTATGAGTGATTGTGCCTGATCAAAGCACTGAAAACAGTAAATCTGTGACTTTTTGAATAGTGATGAAAAGGAGGAAAAAATTTGGGAAAGGATCTTATTTTCTGTATACAATTTGGAAATTAACTAAAAAAATGAAAAAGTGCAGCAATTACATTGGGGAGTGTTTTAATATCATGTCAAGGTGTCAAACCACCAATTCAGCCAATCAGCGCTTAGAACAAATAAAAAAAAAGCTCTTTTAGAATCTAAATATAACTTTGAATTCTTGCACCTTTAAAAATAAATGTCGGAATGAAACAAATGATACACCTGTTTGAACATTGATGTGTCAGGCTTATTTTGAGACCAAGGTTAATTAACTAGAATGATCCTTTGAGTACTTATCATAGGGGTTTTCCGGTATACTATCAATGCGTAATGAGTACTTATCATAGGGTTTTTCCGGTATACTATCAATGCGTAATGTTTTGGCCGTAATCGTGTATACTTATAGATAGGATTTTTCCAACCTTCGGAACTCTATTGGAAGGCTTTAAAGGTATGCTTAAATTTTGATATGATGTTGACGAGATATGCACCTTTCGGAAAATATATGGTTTCATACAGGTTAAACTTAAGATAAATTATCCAGACAGATTTGAATATGGGGAATTTCAGTTGAAAATGTTAAAGAAATGAATTGGTGGTTTCTAACCTTAACACAAAGTATGCGAAAATTTTGAAACATGTCATAAACAGTTGTTGATAGCCTGAATTGATGCAAAACATGTGTGTTTGATTAATTTGAGGTAAGGATTGAAGTTTTAGCCAGCTGGTGCTACAATTTTGGCCAAAAACAGTCGTTATGTAATATTTCTGTATTTTGACACTGAAATGCCATTTTAGGCAATTTTCATGATTTTGTGCCAAATCAGAAGGGTTAGCTGTGTACAATAGTTTAAAAACATCAAATTTAGGCTGATTTTACACAGGAATTTGCCACTGTTTTGAATATATGTTCAATGTTTACAAATTTCATGTCTTCAGTGTCACGAACAAAAGCGACAACTCTGACTGAGATGCCTTATATAAAAATCTGTCTGATTTGTATACAATATTTTATTTAAGCAGGAATGGTGCTTGTATATGCAGTTTGATGTGAACATGAACCTCAAAAATAAAAAATATCATGCTATTCCTCTACTAAACAGTGTAAAATTGTCATTTTAGGGTCCACATTGTCAAAACAAGAGCAAAGTCAAAATTTTATCATCTGATTTTGGGACAAGATTTTTGAATTTGCCACCTTTTTCATAAATTTGCATTTATTTTATTATGTTATTTTCAATATATATTATATAGTTAGTCACCCGAAGGAAAATAAATGCACTTGGGTGGATTTTCAGTAGGTTTAATACTACCATTGTACCTATTCATATTAGGCTTTACGGGTAACTCACAAACCTAATATTCTTCATAAGCTCAAAAGAAAAAAACACACAAAACGGGTTTTCTCCTGTCTTCTTGACCTTTTTAAATCATTTTCTGCATTTAAAATGCTATTTATATGACCACAACCAGAGTAAAGACCATTGCAAGTCCCAAAATGTACCTCAGAAGCACCTTCTCAAATTTGGGGGGAGGGTGACATTTTGTAGCATGATTTCAAAATTTTAAAGGTAGCTGTAAGCATTTGCAGCCTTATTTTGATAGAAAAATACTCTAAGGGCTTAGTATTAAACATGGGTTGAGAATTCATTACACAAAAGAAGTATATTTGGTTTTGGGTCCATGTTTAACATCTATGAGTGATTGTGCCTGATCAAAGCACTGAAAACAGTAAATCTGTGACTTTTTGAATAGTGATGAAAAGGAGGAAAAATTTGGAAAAGGATCTTATTTTCTGTATACAATTTGGAAATTAACTAAAAAACATGAAAAAGTGCAGCAATTACACTGGGGAGTGTTTTAATATCATGTTAAGGTGTCAAACCACCAATTCAGCCAATCAGCGCTTAGAACAAATGAAAAAATAGCTCTTTTAGAATCTAAATATAACTTTGAATTCTTGCACCTTTAAAAATAAATGTCGGAATGAAACAAATGATACACCTGTTTGAACATTGATATGTCAGGCTTATTTTGAGACCAAGGTTAATTGACTAGAATGATCCTTTCAGTACTTATCATAGGGGATCAATGCGTAATGTCCGTAATCGTGTATATTTACAGATAGGGTTTTTCCAACCTTCGGAACTCTATTGGAAGGCTTTAAAGGTATGCTGAAATTTTGATATGATGCCGAGATATGCACCTTTCGGAAAATATATGGTGTCATACAGGTTAAACCTATGATAAATTGTCCAGACAGATTTGAATATGGGGAATTTCAGTTGAAAATGTTAAAGAAATGAATTGTTGGTTTCTAACCTGGACTCTTTACATTGGGATGTCTACCACAGCTGGAAGAGTCTGGTTGGTAGAGACGACGTGTCTCCACGAAAATTGCTATTTTATTTAATTTCTACCTTGATCTAAGATCATGTAGAAATATGCTGATTCATCAAGTTGAAAGTGAATTGCCTTTCTAATTTGATAAGTGAATAGAAAATTCCTCCATTCCACCATAGTACTACATAAGTAATGATACCTAGGAACAATGGTTCTCATTCATTCTCGTTGGTCATGTGACGAGACTTACAGACCCTTGGGAAGGAAAGAATAAGACAAAACGCAATTTGGAAAGATAGGTCAAGGTCAAGCCCTACGGAAGAAAAATCAAATTCGAAACTTTCCGAAGGGTTTGGTAAAAAAAAATTACTATGGATTTCAGTAGACAAGTTAGTTTGGTTCTGAAGGTGCTTTACAAAGATTTTTTATATAAAAAATCTACAAGAATTGTCAAAATTGCATTCAAGTGGTAAATTCAGTGAGTGAATCTTTTATCTAAAAGTATGATGTACATTTGAATTGATATAATTATGATAGTGTTAGTAACTACTGACCTGGAAAAGATTTAATGCATTCGCGAAATAGGTATGCTGGATGACATTAATTCACGAGAAAGTTGCCATGAACAAATAAAGGTTAATGTGGTTAATGTACATGGGACAAAATCCCTATAAATACGTGGTAAGATTAAGCAAATGGAAAAAGGCTTTCTCTGAGAAAGTTGCCATACCTCTTTGAAACGAAAAAATAACACCCACTGGTACTTTGCTGACAATCCTAGATAAACAATAATGCACTAAAGCAAAGCCTGGTACGCTTCTCTCTTCTAAGTTGTTAAGGGACCGACTATTTTACTTGAAAAGGGGGGGTTATGGTTTTTTTCTGGACAGAAAATTTTTTTAACTGGTATAAACAAAATATTTTTTTGGGCAGAAAGCCCCCTTTAGAATATTTTTTTTCATCATTTTTGCAGCCAAAATATTTTTTTCACATAAAATCAGCTTCAGAATATTTTTTTCGATAAAAAACCATAGCCCCCTTCAGGTTAAATGGTCGGTCCCTTAGTGAGAATTTTATTTTTTTTTTAGAGAAGAGGAATTGGTGAAAAAAAAGTTTTAGGAATTATCCATTTCCTTCGCCCTTTGATAAAACAGCATGTTTTCGCTAGTGTATTCATCTCTATTGATAAAATCGTTTAATTAACTTTTAAAAGTTCAAGTTTTATATATGAGCTTTTATTTGTAGACTTTGTCTCATAAGTTACGCTATATCGTTTAATTGTTTATTTGCGACTGGAGTTTGACTTTCCTGCAGTATGGAGTCCGTGCAGTAGATATATTTTCTCTATTTACATGTATTTAATTATGGTGTGCATGTTTTTGAGAGAATTTTTCATATGGATATACTATCATATTTTCAAATGTAAGTATTTTATTTATTTTTTGGGGATAATTTCCAAATGTTTTCTGAGCACCTATTTATAGTGTCTGTCATGTCTCCAATTTACTTACTTACGATAACATTTTCTTGTAAAGCATTGTACGGAATTTTGTCCGGATTGATATTTTACTTTTAGAATTTTGTGATAACTTCCACAACACGGCTCATTATTTTCTGGACTTTAATCCTTCTGAAACTACGACGTAAGTCTTTTAACCTATATATTATTGTAAATATGTGTCTCAATTATCTAATTTCCTTCATATGGTAACTTTAAGCTAATTAATTACGTTAATTTTGATGTTTCTCACTTGTGTGATAAAATCAATATAATCACTGGCTTTAACGTGTTAATCGATAAAATTGTTACAGTCGGTCTTGTAAGTTCATCAAGGCAGTCTAGGTGTTAGTCGACAAAAAGTTTCGTCACGGCTAATTTTTATGATTTTATGATTTACTTTATATTTGTTGGAAATTTGTGAACATTTTAAGGTTGTATATGCGTGTGTATGGCATATTGCATTATCATGACAATTCAGTATTGATATGTTTAAGCTACATCTTGCGAACATTAGAACTCTGCATACTGATCATTCATTGCTACAAACTGATAATATTATCAATCATATATACTTACCTTCGTGAACTACTGTATTTATACTTACCTGAACGAACTATTCATACTTATTGAACTAATCATACTTACTTGAATGAAGCACACATACTTACCTGGATATGTTTTGATATAATGTGCATTGTGAACAATGTATATCGTAACTTGTGTTACATGTTTGTCATTTTTTATATTGTAGTTTTTCACCAATTTCTGATGGGAAAGAAGAAATAAACATTTACTTATTTCATGGCGTTAGTTCCTAACATTTTGGCCCCATCAATGGTTTAACTTGACTCATGATCAGTTCAGTGCAGTCACAGTGTCCTCATCTCACTATTATATAATCACTTTATGGGACCCTATGCGCCTGAAATATCTGATTTACGTTTTTTTTCTGTATGCTGTTTAACTTTTTTGTAGGAAAAAAACACGAATAAACATACAACTCCGGTCAGCATTGAACATATTTTCTTGCTTCGATTATGTAGGTACTCCAACGAAGAATTTTGTAAGCAAAATTTTGATTATTTGTTAATTTTCATTGCACAAATACATAATGATGACATGGTGCATGAAGACGCACGTTGAGTGTTCTATTTAAATTACAACCTACACTTTCTAAATGCAAAGTTTCAAATCGATTCATGAATGCACGTAGGTGCACGGCAATTTTAACTTTTACCTGTTTTTGCAGTTTTCTCGAATTTTGGTTGTAATTAATCCTAAATGGTAGTCAAAGCGCTGTAACTCCAAAATAATTTTGAACCAGTTTTTCCTTAGCTCTTACAGAACTGGTAAATGCGAAAAAAATAAAATACCGGAAGTGGACTAATTGTAATTTTTTAATGATGTTAATTTATCCTTAATCTTAATTTTTTTGGAAATTAAAATTTTAATGTCTTATTACTGAACCAGATAACTATCTGTTCGCATCGTTATATTCATTCAATTCGAACATTCAATTTTTTCGTTAGAGTACCTAGATTATGTCTTTCATGCTGAAAAAAATGTGAATGACTGATTGGTGTGTCTTTGTGTCTCCATATTTATATGGTTAGTCTAATAAAGGGTAGGCAACATATTCCTAAGAGCTCTCTTTTTGAAAGTAAGAATATCCATTAAACAAAAATTTCAACTTTATTCTGTTAACAGTTGTGCTGTATGTCTATTTACTGCAGTTTTTTCTTATATTGTATTTATATCGCAAAAATCTTAACAATGCAGCTACCCATATAATCAAGTTTGGTATGAAAGTGAAAAGTTTAAGGGCTGTTTAATAGGTTTCCATAATAAACAGCCAAATAATTACTTTATAATTCAATGAAATAGCATTTAAAAAATAAAAATCTCATTTTGACATTATCTAACATTATTCAAAATTAATAGTTAGAAAATTTTATTCACTACAGATTTCAATGAAATCGCTTTTATTGAATAAAAAACGGTATTCACCGGTTAGAAGTGATATTCACTGGCGGCGATTGTCATGTGAATATCACTTTTTCTTTGAAATATAGAATAAAACAATAACTGTCTTTTGTTTCGGTATTGACTTTTGAAAAGAAATGATATTCACTTCGCCCTCATCACATTTACCTCAACAAAAGACAGTAATTGTATAATACTGACATACACTATATACAACATAAACCACTTTATGAAATCGCTTTTATTGAATAAAAAACGGTATTCACCGGTTAGAAGTGATATTCACTGACGGCGATTGTCATGTTAATATCACTTTGTCTTTGAAATATAGAATCTTTTGTTTCGGTATTGACTTTTGAATAGAAATGATATTCACTTCGCCCTCATCACATTTACCTCAACAAAAGACAGTAATTGTATAATACTGATATACACTATATACAATATAAACCACTTTTGAATGATAAATATTTTCTTATATTCTGCTGAAGTGAAATATCCAGGAAATTTGATTGGTTACCTTGACAGGGGATATGAGACCGTATCCCCGTGGTAGCAAAATCACAATTTTTTTTAACTCTTTTAAAGGAAAAATTATAGCACTTCTAGCAGAATATAAAAGTTATTCGGGCTTCACAGGGGATATTGGTTCATACTCCCTGTCTGTTCCCTATATCCCCTTCGCCTGGCGGCTCAGTGGATATAAAACACAGACAGGGAATAAGAACCCGTATCCCCTGTGAAGATTCCCGAATAACAAATATTCTTATCAAAAATACGTAAAAGGCTTACTTGATCTGTTAATAATTCAAGAAATCGACAAAAAGGCTACAGATAAAAAGTCAATAAGATATTTCAGGCGCACAGGTTTCTATACTGTGATAATGCCAAATTTTCTTGCAATCGACATGATGTGTGCAGTGAGTTTGTCTGTTTATTGTATTTTTCCATTAATTGTGACTCAAGTGTTTTTTGGGGAACGGATGACAATTATTGAAGGAACACCTTGCCAGTTTATGTTTTTGGACGCCCCCACATTCATGAGTAAAAGCGGAACATGAATGAAGCGTTGTAATTGGATAGAAAAGGATTCTGCTGATACCGGTGCTAGGGTCGCCCTGTACTTACTGTTAAGCTCATTGCTGAAAGCCTCTTGGTGATTTTATGATGGAGTACAAAAATAAAAGCGTTGTACCATTGCTTGGTTCTACCATTTATTTGTAGATACGTTCGGTCTCATGTGTATTTACTCTACATCCTTTCATTTAAAAAAAAATAATTTGTTCTCACAAGATGAATTACGTGTATGGCAGTTTGTAAAAAATGAAAATGTTAAATGTTTTTTCCAACTACTCTGGCTATGAATACCATACAAACACACTTATTGCATAACATGGTGTAATTTTTGAACCATTGCTAAAAAGAAAACACAGCTGACATAATCTAACAATATGTAAGTTTATTGAAAAATCCTTACATAAAATCCAGATTTTCAAAATTATAGAAATCATATACTTCGCACAAATATGTTGTGTTTGTATATGCAAAACAGCCGGGCATATTCTATAGACATCAGAATACTTAGAATGATATGGCAATGCCCAACCGCTCGGACTGATAAAGATTGCCAGCCTGGGAATGATAACTCTTAATGTAATAAACAAATTATGACATGAACTGCCCCAGTTCAACCCGGTTATCATCTGTACCCATTCCAGCACGATACAACAGCCGAGGGAAATGGTCATGTAATAATCCCTATTTATCAACTAGATCAACATCTTTCTACCGAAGGTGTAACAACTTTCTGAGTTTCTATTGGAAAAAGCCTGTTCTCTGTTGGGGTCCTTTATGAATTGCACTGGTTATGCCAGGTGAAAAGCAAAATTTGAACGTTTAAAATATAAAAAAATGACCAAACAACCATTATTTGTTATTTATGTTTACACATTTCTGCTAATTTGTGGATCAATTTTGAACCCTTTCAAGCTATAAAAAGCTTATTATATATTATATTTGATCTCTATTTTAACTATCTTTTTTCTTCATTTTATGTCTAAAATTTATGGTCTGTTCTCATATCACATCTACATACTGTGAATTCAGCACAACACATTGATACACACAAAGCTAGGTTGAGTATAATATTTTAATTTAACTAAGTAAATCCTTGTTATAATTCCACCATTCAAAAGGGGGGGGGGTTCCAGGCGTTGGAACCCCCCTTTTGACAATCATGTATTTTTGAATGAATATCCTGATGTTTGTTAAGTGAAATACCAAATAAAAATTTTCGCACCTCGCTCCGCTCGGCGAACTTTCCTTTTACTTTTTAATTGGACCCCTTTTAAAAATCCCGGGATCCGCGGCTGACCGCCATTTATCCAGTCATTGTTTGGTGTTTATAAAGGAGTCTGGCTATAGGACGAAGAAGCTTTATTCTAAAATTAAGAAAAATGGATTCTTAGGAATTGTGGGGAATGAAACGAGGGACATTGGAAGGAAGTTTTACTGTATACAAAATGGAG
>MJUU01043229.1:16930-36019 GCA_002080025.1 Modiolus philippinarum
TTAGAGTTTATTATCGACAATATATTTGTCCAAATTGGAGGGCTTGTATTCGGAATTCGAATGGGCACAAATTGTGCACGTATTTAAGCCGATTAATTACTCCACTATTACTGAATTCATCGAAGGACTTCTTCAAAATAAAGATAAAAAAACTAGCCAAATCCTTTAATTTCAGCATCCGTTTTATAGATGACATTTTGTTACTAAATAACCCTCGATTTGGCGATTTTCTTCATCTGGTCTATCCAAAAGAGCTCGAAATTAAGGATACTTCAGATACTTCCATATCACCATCATTCCTTGACCTTGTAATTCAGGTAGACTACAAACTAAGGTGTATGACCTACCAGCACACCATCGTTCATATTATATAGAGCTGTGTGCAACACTATTATCTACATGTAATATATGTGTTGATTAGAATACAACACGCCAACTTCCGTTCATTACATTTTGATGCGATTTAATTCATACAACATTTTATAGATATCACAATTAGTTTCAACAATTTTGAAGTTTATTAAAAAATATCAATTTATTCAATACTTCATTTTATTACTTACATAACTTCATATTCATTTTATAGTTTGCAACTCTTTTAAACTGTTACCTCGGTATTTTCTTATTTATGATCATTATTTTTTTTAAATAATTTTATTATATTTTTATAAGGATAGTAATTGGGATATCATAAACTGGAATAGTCCTAAGATAGCTTTGTTTTGCAATCTCAGACATGTCTTAAGATGGTCATAACAGTGTCCTTAAATTTGTCCTAAGACATGTCATAGCACATTTATTAATTAATTAGGATAGTTTCGTTATTACGGGCCCTTGAGTATTGTTTTTAAGATTGACAGTTAAAAAAAAAACATTAAAAATTTTCAAACAAACGAATACACACACACACACACAAAAGTACAGAATAATGTTATAATGTACCTTGTCTGCGAATGTACTATCTTTTTAATTGCTTGATCGTAATCTTCTTCTGATGTTATTCTGGCCAGCTCCATTCCTCTTTCTTCACATTTTTTCTTGGAATTCTCAAAAGTTTCTAGAGAATTGCCATAATACACTGCTTTTAAAAAACGAAAAGAAATCTATATTTCTAAATAATGAGCTCCATGTAACGCCGACAAATAAATATTAATTACATAGGGAATAATACATGGCAAAATATGGAATGAACATCATGCACTGTATTACATGTTCAAAAACTCTGTATGTATTAGTAAACATATGATAAATTAAAATACAAATGTAAGGCAAAAATGTAGATTGATAATTTTTGGTCATTTTGGTATTTTGTTATAATGTACCTGAAAACAGTTAAAGGATATGGAGTAAATGCACATGCGACAAAGTCTCTACAAATACATTGTGAAAAAATAATTGAGCAATGGCTTTATTGTTCTTCTTCGCCATTTATTATCCAATTAATAAAAATAACGATATTTATAGGATTCATAAAAAGAAAAAAAAAATATTGCTAAATATCAACTGGAGTTATGAAAATTCAAAAATAATAAACGAGCATTTCTGGTAATCATCGCGAACACAAACTTTCATGCCATCTTCAACATTGCACCATATCATTGCACAGGTATTTTTAGTCTTTCTTTTTTCTTTGTAGCAATTAAATGATGTTTTGTATTCATAGCCAGATCTGTGAGCTAACAAAACTAAGTTCTCCTTTTCGCTCATTTATACTTTCAGTCAAAAAACGGTACGTCTAAACACCACAATGAAGATTCATAGTGTACTAAGAGGACGTAAGTGCCACTAAGAACACGACAGACTGGAAATACAAGCATAAAAATGGGTTCAGGTGGAAGGTTGATCCTCAAAACCCACAACTGTATATTTTTGTGAAATTATATTGTGTAATAAAAGCGTAGTTAGTAAAATTCTTCATTGACCGATATTTCAGGGGTAATTATTAATTATTTACACAAATTGTAATGAAAAAAAAAAAAACATGGTGTTAATTATCGAGTCTCACCATGATGTCCCCTGTTGTGTGAGAGGACATTGTAGCAAAACGGGTGGACATTTTATCGAAAAAAGAGGACGTTTTAGCGACAAAAAGGTGGACGTTTGGGCTAAATAATTTAAGGACATTTTAGCGAATCTGGAAAACCTAGATGGAAATTTTAGCGAATCTGAAAAAAACCTAGATGGACATTTTAGCGGCAGATATTTTTGGCCACGCATCTTTTGTGTGGAATGCTTTATATGTTGCATGCTCCCTGTTCACAAACATGAGATGGAAGTAGGTCTTTCAGCAGGATCATTTTAAATATATCTATCTTTAAAATGAACACCATTTTAGACACAAAGTACTAGTTTAATCGTTCAAAAATAAACGGACGTGTGTACGCAACTGACGTATTTTAGGGCAGTCATAAATCGGTTTTTCCCCGGTATTTGAAACAAAGAGCTCTTACAAAATATTCCCTCTTGATCTCGTCATCACTGTACTCCTTGCAAGTCCCAGCTTTCGTTCGGTTATAAAGGCCTGTTTTGATATATGTATTACGACATTTGCAAATTCTATATATTTTTCTTTAAACTGTAAAAAAAATTCTTTCAAGTTTCTTTTATGCTTTTTAGCTTCCCGATGATCTTTAATAATTCTTATATTTATCTTTATATCTGTTTCATATGAATCACTAAATTGTCCATCAAATTTTCTAAGGTAACCTTTAATTCGTTAAAATAACAAAATAAAGAGATATATGGGCATGTGAGCTGCTAAAAGGGATAAATTTAAAATCTAAAATATGACGTAAAGTACAAAAACACATGGCAAAATAAAAGATTAGAAACAATAAAAAGGTCGAACGATATATTTCGATAAATTGGGTCGTGAAGATGAAGTAGTAGTTAAAAAATAATAATATATTACTAACAGGTAAAACATCTTTGACATTGCGTGTACACTGTTTCAAAATAATGTATATGATACAGGTAAAAATTCTTTGACATTATGTGTACACTATTAGCAACATTACAGCCACTGAAAATCATACGACATCGAGACTCATTAGTCATAGAATGATTGTTTTATGTTTAAACCCCTGGGTTTTAAAGTACCCAGTCTGAAAATAATCCGTTGTAAAACCTGCAAGAATGCTATTCCTAAGGTGCAATTTGTAAGACTTAGGCGTCTTTGCAGTGATGAAGAAGATTTCAGAAAACAGTGTAACAAAATGACATCGTTCTTCACTTCAAGGAAAGATATTCCAAAGCTGTTGTTGACAGGGCCTTGGAATCCGTTTGTAAACGGAATAGACAACATATTCTGCGTCCAAAACGCAAGTCACAGAATGACAGAGTACCTCTTGTTCTCAACTACCATCCCCACAACATAGCCATCCGCAACATTCTCTTGAATAATTTTAAGAGCATTGTTATGGAAGACAGTTTGATGGCTGATGTTTTTTCAATCAAATTGCCCCTCGTGACTTTTCGTCGCGGAAAATCTCTTCGCGAGCATCTAGTCAGCAGTAATTTAAAACCTAAAGTAGTGCTGGCTATTTACAGGGGCACTAAAGGATGTAAAAGACCGAGATGTGTTACCTGTCCCCATACTCTTGAAACCAACGAAATTCGAGGTCCTGACAACACATTTACCATACACAATGGATACCCCTGCACAACACAACATAGAATCTGGTATATGCTATCATATGTGGGAAGTGTCATAAGATACACATGGGAGAGACCTACCACTTACTGGGTGACCGCTTTGCGGAACACATCCGCTCTGTCCGTAATGATACTGATTGCGCAGTCGGCAATCATTTCAGACTCCCTAACCACTGCCCACAAGATATGCAAATAACAGTGCTAATAAAATTACATGGAGGCCAGGATAATAGACGTACGTTGGAACGACGGATTATTTTAAGACTGGGTACTTTTAACCCAGAGGTTTAAACGTAAAACAATCATTCTATGACTAATGAGTCTCGATGTCGTATGATTTTCAGTGGCTGTAATGTTGCTTATAGTGTACACATAATGTCAAAGAATTTTTACCTGTATCATATACATTATTTTTAAACAGTGTACACGCAATGTCAAAGATGTTTTACTTGTAAACAATATATTTATTTTTAACTACTACTTCATTCTTCACGACCCACTTGTAGACGACATATTTGTCGAAATATATCGGTCGACCTTTTTATTGTTTCTATTCTTTTATTTTGCCATGTGTTTCCGTACTTTAGGTCATATTTTAGATTTTAAATTCATCCCTTTTAACAGCTTACATGCTCATGTATCTCGTTATTTTGTTATTTGAGTTGAGAGCTGTTTCGCAACACACATTTTGTTTTATATTTGCTAAAATGTCCACTTATCCTCTCGCTAAAATGTATACCATAATCAAATTCAGTTTCGCTAAAGTGTCCTTCGCCCCCTGTTGACGCCGGGAAAAATACACGTACACGTCAAGTATATAGGAGTTTCCGCCGTGACGTCACAGGCTCGAAAAATTTACCTTGGTTGGCAAGAAATCGTTGTCACTGATTAGGGTAATAAAATTGTCATTTTCAATTACTTAGTAAGAGTTTGTTATTTGAGATAAATTGATAATTCCTTTTGGTCTAAATTATGTTTACATTTTTACAGGATGTAAAAATTGTCAGCTTTTTTATTTTCAATACATACAAAATTAGCGTATTTGTTAACCATATGAATTTTTCGAAAGTTTCACATTATTCAAATGCATATGAAAAAATATTTGCCGATATTTTCAAAAAAGTAAATCGGTAGAAAAATATGAATTTCTCGATGTTTAACATGCATTTTACAGATCCAAAATCGTGCATATAATAAAAAAGTTATCAAAGATAAAAAATTCTATCCCAATGCTATATAACGGTAATTATTCAGCTTTGCCAACCAAAAATGCTAATTTGCATATGTAAATTAGATTTTGTGACATCATTCATTGGATTCGCGAAAACTCCTATTCGGCCACAATTATTTCAATGTATTTTAGCACCCAGTTTGTCGTGATTTTTTTATGTTTAGTATTTGTAAATGTTTTACGCGCATGATGTAGAGCAATGATATTTCAATTTATTTAATCAGTGTCAGTTTTTAAGATGGAAAGTGTCGTATGCAAACAAATTGTAGAAAAAATGTGTGATATCGAATCTATAAAATAATCAGGGTTGTCCCTTAGTTAATCAGTTTTTAGCAGACCAATGCGATCCCCTCTTATGCTTGACATATTCCACTACTGGCCCGTTGTACACGAGACCGTATATACATATTATAGGCCACGGGCTGAAATCACTTTCCGTGCACCCTCACTTTCCATCTAGACCGATTTTTTTTCAGTCCTCCTATGTCCTCTCTTCAAAATAAAACATATTAACATGAACATAACATGCACGAATAGACAGAATGGGGTCAATTTTATAGTACACCACTTGAAATTCTTGTATTTTCGTTTTCTCCTAAATTTCAACTTTTTAGTTCCTTAATTTTCTATAGATGGATGAAATATACAAACCTTTCGTATCAAATCAAAGCTGAATTCATATATAAGTTTTGGCATTTTACGCCTCTTGTATGGTCTGGGGATACAAAAAAATATACCCCCCCCCTTGCAAAAAATGATGAAATAACTAAATACCGAAGTCAATGTGAATTTAATTCCTGCATATGCGCATTTCGACAACTTATGTCTCTTCAGTGCAGATAAAATCTAAACGTTTGGAAGACCATAACTCAAAGATGTTTAAAAATGAAGAATTTTTGGCTTTTAATTCCTTTTCGATATACATCTTTGGTAGTTTGCTGTACTTTTTGTACCTAACTTATCAGTTTGACACATGGTTAAAAATAACACCTTTATTGTCGAAAGATTTTTATTTTTTACGTCAAAATTTTGAAAAATAGGAATTTTCGGGATTTTCATTATTTCCTATATTTCGATTTTTCAATGTAAGGATCGTAAAAGTCTGAATATATATCTTTTAATTGCCTATGCAATAATCTTTTATGATGCTTTGGCAACAAATTGAGCCCAAAATATTTAGGTTCAATCGACTGTTAGGTTCACAAATGTCGAAATAAGCATCACTAACCCCTGAAAATTAAGGAAAAATGCTAATGATCCATACTTTTAATGCTAAAATATTATGTTTAATTTAATTTTGGGTTTAGATTTCACTATATCTGAAATACAGGAGACGTATTTAGTAGAATTTAAGTGTTAAATAAAGCTATATTTGGCCTTTCTATCCAAAAACGTGTACAAAATAGGAATTTGTAGTTTTCTAGAATTTCCCCTGATTTGTTGTTGATATTTCACGACAGGATATGGGGTAAATGAACATGAGACGATAACACATATGTTAACCCCAACTGCATTAATTTTAATGAGCTGTATGTAGATTTCTTATATAATTTATATTTAACCTTAAAATATGGATGTTATATCGTTAAAGCATGCCTTACCTTTTATTGGAATACGTTTTTAGCGTTTGGGACAAACTGCAGACTAAAGAAATGCAAAATTTTAACCCCTTTCTGTATAGGCCATGGGCTTAAATCAATTTCCGTGCACCTCCCCACCGAACCACCACCCCCGTCCCCGCCACACACACACCTATGATCCAAACCGTTTTTTTCAGTCCTTTAATATCTGCTTTTCAAAATAGAACATGTAACACAAATATAACCTGCATGAATAGACAGAATAGGCCACTTTTACAGTACACCACGCAAAATTCTTGTATTTTCGTTTTAACCAAAATTTCATCTTTCAGCTCCTTAATTTTTTTTAGATAAGTTAGATGTACTGAAATTTGGTACCAAATTGAAGCTTATTAAATATCCTTTACGATGAATACATGTTTTGCCACTTTTTGCCATTTTTATGATCTGGCAATACAAAAAATGTACTCCCCCCTGCAAATAAATGCGAAAATTACTTATTTTAACTGTCAATTCCTTTCAGATAAATAAATCTGATCATTTGATCTGGTTTTTATGTCTAATTTATCAGTTGTGATTCAACGTAAGAAAATAATTAGATCATCAAAGTCAATAAAAGTTTGGTTTTCGGTTTTTTTTTTTTGAAAAATGGAAAATTAACGGAAGTTTAATTATGTTTTACATTCCGACTTTTGGATTGCTCAAATTTGAATATATATCTATTAAAGTTCAATGTAATAATGATATATGATATGTTAGCAATAAATTGTGTGAAAAAAGTCCAGTTTCAGATTTATTGTAGCTTCACAAATGCCAAACTTAACACCCCTCCCCTTTAAAATTAAGGGAACATTTTTAAATATTCAGGTTCTAAATGATAGGAAGATGATGTCTAATGCAAATTCTTGTTTGTGGCTGACATGCAGAAAAAAAAATTATTTAAGTACATTTAAACATTTTAAGTGATCTCTCTTTGATCCTTCTGATCAAAATTTTATGCAAAGTGGGAATTTTACGTTTTCAGGATTTTTGCTGTTTGATTTAAGAGATGTAAATACCTCATGAATTTGATATGTAACTTGAAAAGGTTGACTAAATGTAAAGTAAATTCACAGTAACTTCGGTATTTAGTTATCTGTTACCACTGGGTCGATGCCACTGCTGGTGGACTGTTAGTCCCCGAGGGTATTCACCAGCCCAGTAGTCAGTACGTCGGTGCTGACCCGAAAACCGATTATATTTGGAAACTTACAATATCTAAATTTTGGTAAATTTTGTTGAAATCTAAGGAGTATCTCCCTCATGCAAAGCTCTGTCCTTAGCTGATTTTGGCTTTACATTTAGATCATATTGGTTATTTGTTCTCTATCAGTTTTTAAACATCTTTGAGTTTCTGGTCTTCCAAATGTTTAGATTTTATCTGCACTGATGAGACAGAAGTTGTCGAAATGGGCATATGCAGAAAGTAAATTCACAGTAACTTCGGTATTTAGTTATTCATTATATCTAGCTATTACAAAGTATGCTTTTGACATTTCAAACTCAATAAACTCTCATAAATTGCAAACAAATTACCTCTTCCAACAAATATTCAACATAATTTATTCCATTTTATTCAGCCTGAAAAACTTTAACATGGTATAAAGGCCAAATGAACTTCGGTATTTAGTTATTTCAAACACCAAAATACACAGAGACTCCCATGTATCACAAATAAGATCATGCTTATGGTAAATTGGCAGTTATTCAACAATTCAACTTTGAATTTGGTAAAATTCTGAAATGTTGGAAATTCCCCTTTTTCACGAAAATTGCCCAAAATATTCAATTTTACCCATATTTGTTGTTAAAATTACAAATATCGATATATCAAATGTATTTTTGCAAAGAAAGTAAAAAAACTAGAATGCTTTGTACATAAATATGTAACGACAGGCATATTTTGGGGAATTTTAAGTTAAATTGTGTTGGTTTTCGGTATTTTGAGTAACATTGAACACTCCTTGTTTTTCTAAACAGTGTTTCAAGATAACTTATGTATCGGTAAGGACCAAAAAATTAGCATATCTGCAGATAAATCTACTAGATTTGCCACATAACGTTTTAACAGTGAACTTTGGACAAATCTGAAATGCTGAAAATTCCCATTTTTCACTAATTTTGGACAAAAATATTGAGTTTTTGCTGAGAAATGGGAGTTAAAATACAAACTCATGATAGAATGTATGAAACATATATGCAACGCAGAGATTACGTGTTTTGGTTATTTTTATCCCAACATAGACAAAAAAAGACAATTGCAGGGATAATTTGTTTTGCTGGCGGTATTTAGAGTCACATTATACACTCCTTGTTTTTCTAAACAATGTTTTAAGACAACAAATCTATCGCTTAGAACAATTAATCGGCATATCTGCAGATATATTCTATAGATTTGACATGTATTGCAATTCAACAGTGAACTTTGGACAAATCTGAAATTAAACAAAAAAATCCCATTTTTTATCAATTTTGGGCAAACTATTGAGTTTGAGTCGACAAATGGCTGTTAAAATACCAAATCATAATGGCATTCATGTAACATTGCCATATATAAGGAAATTTTGCGTGATCTTGTTATTTTTCTGCAAACATGGACAAAAATTGACAATTGTAGAGAAAATTTGTTGTGGTATTAGTGAGATTTTCGATATTAAGAGTCACATTAAACACTTCTTGTTTTTCTAAACAGTATTTTAAGACAACTAAGGTATCGCTTAGTGCAATTAATTGGCATATCTGCAGATATATCCTTCAGACTTTACCATATATATCGATATAACAGTGATTCTAATATGGCTTCCTGTATTAGCTTTGTAAATAGAGTCATGTTATAATACCAATATAACACTCTTAGCACATGCGCAAAAGATGCATAGTTTCTGTTGCATATTTTGAATCTATTTTTCATTTTAACTGTCAAAATCATCTACCATCCACTAACAACTTTTTTAATTAAATTTGTTTCCGAAATTCAGTATGGAATTTTTTTTACTTGAAAACGCAATGTTCGGGAGAAACTTTAATTTTCCTACTTGTGACGTCACAAATAACATCGTAATGTCCGGTTCGTAAGCAGCGTCGGTTGGAAAGTTTGAATGGAGATTAAGAGGACTTGAGGCATTTTCTACAGTTAAATAAGCAATTTCATAAAAAAAGTAAGTTTTTGTTGTATTTGTGGAAAGTTTTTTGTCCGTGTATTTGTTTATCAAAATCAAAATGTTACGGAACCATTAGATAGTCGCTGCTCGCTTCGGGTATTAAATGGGTGAAATTTCCATATCAGAATCGAAATAAATCATACCCGCCAAATACTATATTGTCATTATAACATGGGCTTTCGTTGTTTTTGCATATTTTACCCCTCGCTAACGCTCGGGATAAAATATTTGCAAAAACAACTCAAGCCCATGTTATAATGACAATATAGTATGGCGGCCATATTTTATTTCTTAAATTATAGACAAATCTGAAATGTTGAAAATTCCCATTTTTCATCAATTTCGTGAAAAATATTGAGTATAAGTCCATAAATGGCTGTGAAAATACAAAATCATTATACAACTTATGCAATATTATAATATACAATACACATTTTGCTTGTTCTGGTTTTTTTCATGCGAACATAGACAAAACAAATTGACAATTTTAGAGGAAATTTGTTGGGGCAGTGATAAGTTTTATTGATGTATGATGTTTATATTACGTAAAAAATGCCATTATTTGTAATAGTCGTATAGTAAATATAATAGGCTTTCATTTGATACCTACTTTAAATGATATTTGTTTACTAAAAATAATATTAGGGAAAAGAAAGACAAAACTTAGTCAAAAACAAAAATATTCAAAGATACATTTATATGGTCTAATTGAAAATAAATCTTTGGTCATCAAAAATATGCTAATTTCATGTTAACATGTTTTATATTCAAGAAAATAGACCGAAAAAAAACCAAAAAAAATAAAATAAATAAAATAAAAAAAAACAACAAAAAAAACCCCAAAAAAACAAAAAACAAAAAAAAACAAAAAAAAAAACAAAAAAACAAAAAAGAAAACAAAAATAAAACAATTTTCAGAATTCGGAATTGAGACGCACTTCGGTTCGTAAATATTTCATATGGGTATAGGGGTACGTTTTATGGCGCTATAGAACGTCTTGTGGATAGAAATTGCAAAAATTTGGGTTTTTTGTAAAGCTCATACAATAAGCAACCATTTGATACCTCGTTTTTATAACTGGGAAGCATTTGGGCAACATTTTGAAGCAGCTTCAAGAAAAACTTGAACGAAATATGAAATTTCCCAAAATTTTGGTAGGTGGGCCTCAAAATTGGCCCTGTTCCAACAGTGCGTGCAGTTTATGCTCTTGTTAACATGTTTTATTTTGAAGAAGGGATGTAAGTAGACTTAAAAAATGGGTGGCGTTTGGAAGATGGGGGGTGGGGGGGGGGGTGCACGGGGGTTATTCAAGCCCATGGACTATTAGAAACAGGCTACGAAACCGAAAAAAACCTTCTGACAATAAGTAGAGGAATTTCTGAATAGTTTTGATTTACTTGTATTGATACGGATATTGTTTCAGTTTACTTTATGTGTACCCTTATTTACCCATACTGAATATTAGATGAATAGTCGCACACGCAGAACAAAAAATCCTGCACCCTCTTGGGCAAATATTCAGTTTTGTCCCCTGTGCCGACATTGAGTTGCATAAGAGGTCATGTGGATTCACTTCACACATTGGTGAGAAAAGGTTATTGTTAATTTACGCGACGGTTATTTGATTTATGATATGTGTAAGAAATATTCAAGAAATTTGCAAAAAAGCAACAAAAAGTCTCAAATTATACATGGTATTGTCAGCAAACTTTGCAAATATGACATTTATATGCAGCAAGCTACTACGGTGTGTTTAAAATGCGAATGAAATGTCTCCATCAGGTTCTTAGCGGCACTTCAATGTTCTAAGTGCACTAAGAAGCTTCTTAGCATTGTTTAGACGCACTCGTCAAAAAAGTGAATAGACTAGAATGATAATTAAGGTAGGTAGACACTGTTGTGCTGCGCAATTCATTTGCGCATTTGAAATTAAAGAGTCGGGTACGGATAAGGTTTGATTTTCGGGTCGGAACATTAATATGACAGCTTTTCCTTTGTGACGTCATAATAGATTGACAGATATAAAACGTCATATTTTGCTCATTTTGCCGCGAATTACTTCCCTTTTCCCGTAAATAATGTTTAATCTGGACACCGCGTAAAATATCTTTGTTAAAAGCATGGTGACATATACATTTTATCATTGTAATCAAGAGATCATATCATAAACTATCTATTTACAAAAATACAGAAAATTCTCATGGATAAAAGGTTCATTTTTGTTACGCTGAAAATTGCCATTCCATATTTTTCTTGTGCATTCTATGTAAATTTAGGTGAAAAAATGGGTAAAAATGTGCAAACTTTGACCTCAGTTCTAGAAAAAACGAGCATGGTGGTCCATCTTAGTATTGCAGATTTTGGATTGGTAGGATTGGTTCTTCATTTGTGTTGACTAATAGCAAAATCTAATGGATATGAATATAAGTGTCTATCTACCTTAATGAATTAAAAAGTACTCTAAACTTACCACTCTTGACAAAGCCAAATGAAATAAACAGTAATGCTATGTAAAACGTCATTTAGTCTTGAACCATTCAACAAATATTAAGATATGCGCACGATTTTTCAGAACATTTAAAACAATAACCGATCGATCTGAAATAAGGAATACTTTCAATGAATAAATTATGATTTTAACGTTACATCTGTATAGATTTCTGCGATATATTGTATTAAAACTTAAGATTGACTGGTTGGAGTTTCCTATAATCTTTGAACTGGGGTAAATCTACTTTTTCAGACATTAGGTGTTAAAAGATTACATCAAATTAATCATTAATGATCATGTTGTTATTTGTATAGTGAACACTTTTCAAAAACAAATCAATCTTTTTCCGTTGTGATAAGTTGATGCATTGCAAATTGTGTTTTTGAATTCAGTTTTATGATATATGATAAATGTACTTAGGATATCTTTATAAATCCAAGAGTCTATCCCACTTATCATCATATATTTGGTAATGATATTCATGTTTTTGTAAATGTAATACCGATGGTTCTGATATTCCATTATCCGTAAAAAGTGTGAAGTGTAATACGGCATCCGTATTACATGGCCTCCCGGGGGGATATGGCAGTCCTGTGTTATTTCAATGGGACGACAGTCCATATCTTCACGAGTGTGTAATATGACGTCTTAATTTTGGTCACCGGACGGATACGACAGCCCTATTTTATTTCATAGACTTTTTTTAACATAGATAGGCACTTTAATAGGACCATCATATTCGCGGCTTTTTTTATCACCCTCTTGAAAATTAATGTAGCGCAGGGTGTTAATCGATTGTATCAAATGACAAATAAGAATTGATAACAAGTCTACGATAGACTTTCGGAAGTGCAAGTTTCATACATTCGGAAGCAAACGCCCATGATTTTCGTACATTTTAATAAATAAATTAACAAATAACCAAACAAAAATAAATAAAGAGGATACGAGCTCGAGTGTGATCATTTTCTGATCGCATTTTCTTTTTTTCCAGTGTTTAACACGTGTTTGTTGTAACGCGTATTGTCATTTTCTCGTTTGCACATGTATATTTAGAATTTCTCATAGACTTATTATAAGTCTGTGTCTAGCTTAAGAGCCTATTTTAGGCCTATCCCGGTATACGTTTTTACTGCCGTTTAGTGAAAAGGGAGGACATGCCCAATCCCCATCAATATACGGAAAAAATGTAAATAGCATGAGTAATATAATAGTTTTTTTAAAGTGGTTAGCCATTATAATTTTGCCTGTGTTTCAAACAAAATTTCCAACAGGGAAAAATACGGGTGTCATTAATTTAAATTCGATCATACCTGACTTCATATTTTCTTACTGTCTGGCATTTTCAGTAATTTCAACACTTTCCATAATTACCATTATTTCGTATTTTTAGGGAGTGCACTATCTATGTAGTGTATACGTCTATAGTATTCGATAGGGCATCCATGTAATATTAATTTAAAAAAATAGCTTCTTTATTTTTTACAGCATGTGGACAAAAGTTTCCTGCAATTTTATGTTAAAATGGTCGCTGTTTAAAAAATTCTATAGAACTTATTTTTTGTCCGATTTTCACAAAATTTTTACCATTAAAAAGACCTTTACAGACATAATTTAGCCGAAACAAATTTTGTTTCAGTATTTTTTAAATTATCATGATTAATAAAAAACTTTTTATTTACCGCTTACTCTAGATATATAGTGAATCTGTCATGTTAAAATTTTAATTTGTATTTAATTTATGACAAATAAAAACACAACTGAATTATTTCTAAATTTCGATATTTTTGGTAATGACTACTTCTTTTTGGGCTACTTTTGGATTCTGGCTTTCCATGTTATTTGATTCAAATACTGCTGATGACAGATTACTCCTTGAAACACGTGTACAGCTTAACGAAATTTACTGTTTTTATGCAACTTGGGTATTTTTGTATTTATTTTAGGATCAAGCTATTATTAATTCAACAAATGTGAAAATCAGACAAAAATGATTTCTTCAGATTTTTTTAACATGGATCACTTCAACATGAAATGCACAGGAAATTTTCAAAAAGGGTCCAGCACGGTAAATTGACGCGCAATCTATCCAGTTGTTTAAAACAATAGTCATGTACCCTGATAGAACAACCGGGACGCCATCCCCATACATGAACAAGATCAATTGATCACCAGTCCTGATAATACGGCGGGGACATTCCCCCGTACAGAATCATGATCTAATGGAGCTTCCCTCCGAACCTAGAACACAGAGTCTTACCGAGAAGGATAGAGAACTCTATTTAAAGCAACAAAATTGATTGATTGATTGATTGTTGCTTAACGCCAACTTAAGCAATATTTCAACTATATTGTGGCGTGAACTGTTAATATTAGACATTTTACTATTCATCGTCGAAACAGAAACCGAATCCGAAACCGAGACCGAAACCGAAAGCAGCATATACAGAATGTGGTTGCAATGTTAATATATTGTTTAACTGATAGGCTTTCTTTCTTTAATCTCCATATTGGACTTTCAATCGTTTATGCAATATAGTAAAAGTAATTTTGAATTTGATAATAGAATGAAAAAATGTTAACTGTTTTCTCCAAAATTTCTTTTGTTGATCAATCTTGATCGTTTGTTGCTTTTAACGGTGCTATACCACCGCAAAAAATGTGACGATGTCATCGTTGTCGGGTTCGGCGTCTGTGACCACCATAATTTTGGTTGAAGTGGACATATTATTATCAAATTTGAGAAAAATGTTTCTTTTCACATCAGTAAGCTTGGGTTCTAATATGTTATTCTTGGCCCGGCCTATTTTAGATAAAAGGGCAAAAAATCGGTTAAATACGACGTTTTGCGTGTGTGGAAACCATAACTTTGGTTTTAGTAAACGGATCATTATCAAATTTTAGTATGATGTTTTTAAGCATACGCGTTAAATGTTTATTACATTTTGTGTTCTGGTCCAACCATTGTTTAGAAAAGGGCCAAAAGGGGTTATGACTTCATTACTTATTGGATTTTAATTGGGTTTCCTTCTGTATCCATTGGGCAATTTCAAATCATCAAATTTATATCGCATGTAACGTTCATGAGATAAACGTATCTCACCCAATAGCCACAAAAATGCGGAATACTTAGTATTTTGCTCGAACACTGAAAAGTAGGGTCTCCTAGCTAAATATCAGGTACTACGCACGAAATCTTGAGTTTCCGTACAGAAGATATTGTATTTTGCGAAATACTAGTGTCGCGAAATACCTAGTATTTTGCACGAAAACTGCAGTTTCCGATTGAAAAGTGCAAATTCCGATCAGAATCAGAATTGAGTTTTAATCGAAAACGCAAATTATGAGAAACTGAAATTGAAATTAGGTGTTTAAAGTTAATCAAATCAGAAACGGAAGCCGCTATTCAGAATTTAATCATACCAATCAAAATAGTTAATTCTGTTTTAAAGCTCATAATTTTCGTTCTTATTCAACCTTCGTAGTTTGTTTGCTATCTATTTTAATAGTCATCAAATAGACTGGTGATTGTGTTTGCGAATGAAAAGCTGATTTGCGGGTCATGGAAGGATTCTATCTTAACTGTCTTCAGTTCATTTTAATAGTTGTTAATTACTCCGTTCTAGATTAACATTTAAAATAGTTATTCACTGGAAAATTTTTTTTCATAGTTAAATTTTTTGTCTGCAGATTAATTCAATCTTAATTGGTTTATTTTTTATTTATTCACTTATTTTTTATTTTATTTTTTTTTAAATTTATTTCACCATATCCTTTTGAAAGATTTTTTATGTTGCCATATACAAATTTAATGAAGTTTAGCGTAAACAAAGTATGATAAGCATATAGTAAAATATAAGTATATTATCAAATTTTCAAATTTCATCAAATTTGGTCTATTTATCTTAAATTATCTATAATATGATTTTTATCTTTAAAAATTTTTTTTTATCTGTACATAACAATATGTTTTAAGTGAGTTTTTAAACTTGTATATTTTTTACTAATAGACATTTTTACTATTCATCGTCGGAACCGGAACCGAATCCGAAACCGAGACCAAAACCGAAACCATACTTTACAGAATTAGTTGTGTTTCGTTTCTCTTTATTGCATGCATATCAGTGCCTCATGGGCTTAAAAGTTCAGCTGTAGATTTTTTTTATAAATGCAATTTTATGGAAGTGATTAGACTTTAGGCATTAAATATGTAATCAATTCTACCATTTGGATTTAACATTTGCTTTTTGGGTGTAATCATGAGCAAAAAAAAATTACATACATAATTTGTTGTTTGGCGAATTATTCTTATATTTATGTTGCAATTTACAAATTTAATGAATTTTGTTGTGTCGTTCATCTTTGTATATGTGTGTTTCTTCATTTTTCTTTTCTATGCCGTGCTCATGTATCTCTTTTCTTTTGTTTTTCAGATGTTGCCATTGTCCATGGATTATTCGTTTTAGGTTCGGTTCTCACTTTCTTTTAGCATGAATAAGGTCTTAAAGACGAATATTAAGTTTGCATCTTTCACTCAATCTTTAAAAAGGCCAAAAACAATTCAGTTTTTTTTTACATTTTAGTTCATTTTTCCTTTCAAAACAGTTTTACATGTTTTGATATACAAAGTTCATGAATTGTAGCATCAACAAGGTATTCAAAGTAAGTGAGAATCGAACCGTCAATCTAAAACGAACAAGCCAAGGACAACGGCAACATCGAAAAAAACAAAGAAACAAAGACTAACATAACATGAGCACGGCATAGAAAAGAAAATGAAGACACACACATATACTAAAATGAACAACACGGAGCCGATAAAAAAAGGATCAGATCAGTAAGATTTTAAGTCTGTGGTTTAAACTTATTGTTAGCACATGACCAAAACAATTTAAGTTTGAAAATTTATTTCACGGTATCCTTTTGAAGGAGTTGTTTATGTTGCGATAAATAAATTTCATGAATCTTAGCATAAATAAACCATGGCCACATACTAAAAGTCTTAGTTTTCAAACCTTAATTATGCTTAAATTAATGTAATATCGCAACATATAAAACTTCATCAAAAGAATAGCTATATTGTTTTGTTAAAGATTGAATTTAAATTACAGACTTCAAATTTTAATTCTCGTACTTTATTAATACTAAGATTCATGGAATCGCAGGCTTAAAATCTTACATGTTTTAAACTGCAGACTCCAAGTCTTACTTATCATGCTTTATGTATGCTTAAATTCAGAAAATTTCTGTATCGCAACATATAAAACTGACTCGAGAGGATATAATAAAATAATTTGAAACAGAAACTGGATTGTTTTACATTTCTAAAAATTAACTCCAAATGCAGACTGAAAGTTTTCCAGGAAGACGTTATTTGAAAATTCATAAAATATGTATATCGCATCATAAAAAAACTTTTTCAAAAGGATATAATGATGAAATAAAATTTGCTTAGTTTAAACAAAAACTAAAAATCTCACTTTTCGAACATTATTTATGTTAAAATTTATAAAATTTGTATATTCCAACATACAAAATTCCCCCAGGGAGATATGAAGAAATAAATTTCAAGAAAAAATAATTGTTTTGGTAATTTTTGAAGACTGAGTTTAAACTGCAGACTAAATATCTTAGTATCCTAAAACACCACCGTCACTTTTGTCATTACACCCGCGCTCCGAAGGAGGATGGGATATACTGTTTTACCTATGTCCACCATTCCGTCATTCCGGAATTCCGTCATTCCGTCCATCACAACTTTCGTAAAGCTTTTCTCTGCAATGGTAAATGATACAAACTTGAAATTATGTCAGAAGCTTTGTGTAGTTATGCCATATTGTGGGATGCATTTTCAGACCTGTCCGGACGCTACTTCCTGTTTTGACGACTTAGTCAAGTTTTCATTATTCTGTCCGTCTGTCACAACTTTCGTAAAGCTTTTCTCTGCAATGGTAAATGATACAAACTTGAAATTTTGGCAGAAGCTTTGTGTAGTCATGCCATATTGTGGGATGCATTTTCAGACCTGACGGGATGCTACTTCCTGTTTACCGACTTAGTCAAGTTTTCATTATTCTGTCCGTTCGTCACAACTTTCGTAAAGCTTTTCTCTGCAATGGTAAATGATACAAACTTGAAATTTTGTCATGAGCTTTGTGTGGTCATACCATATTGTGTGACACATTTAACTTTGTCAGGTTATTAGAGACTGGAAGATGAGAGCAGGGGTATTACTAGTGAGCATTGGCTCACAGATCCCTTGTTTCATTTTAGAATCAGTGTGCAAACTTTTTGACATAATATTCTACAGTTATTGCTCTATTACTTAGTATTTTAAGGATTTCCAACAATAAAACATTGATACAAGGAGATGTAAGACTATTTATTAATGAGCTTTTCTAGTTTCACGCAAGTAATAAGAAAATGTATGAGAAAAATATCTAGATATGAAGAATGTCAAAGGACAAGATACGATAAAGGATGTTTTTGGCCCCCCTTTTCTTCGCATATTAGTTTAGCACGGAAAACGAACCAGGGGCTATTTGAATAAATTATAGCAACCATTCTTTGTATTCTGATACTTATTTTTCATCATGAACTTCCAGTGTTCAATTTTAAAGGTATCAAAGTTAATGAAAACCCGACAGAACGGCAAAAATCTACGATTTTGTCATCTACGCGTCTAAAATTAAATATGAGCGCCAACGTAGACCACCGTCAAATTACCGTAGATTTGTAGGCTGTTTACTCACCAATTTGTGTGTAAAAAATCTCGGTGGTCTACGTTGGCGCTCACATCCTAAAATTCCAAAATCTACGTTTCTTCGTTCCCGTTTTTGACCGAAATTATAAACGACGGATCATTTCCGGTATCTGATCCTTATTTCCGTACCTGACTTATCAATACGATAACCAACCTTACGATATTATTC
>MJUU01043231.1:0-24884 GCA_002080025.1 Modiolus philippinarum
TTTGTCAGGTGAGCGATACAGGCTCAGTGTCTGAGCCTCTAGTTTGATTCTTCCATCTTTATTTCCCCTGTACATGTATGTTTCCAATTGAGGGTGATGGTATTTGGAGAATTAAAAAAAGAAGAATTTAAATTTAGTATCAGGTTACATGTACATTTGAATCTTACATACATTTACTCCATATCTTAACTCCATAAATGATACATAAAATGAAAAGTTCATGTCTCCTAACGTGTAATGTTATCCATAGCTCTGTCATTAGCTAGTTATTTGTCTCAAGTTTTGGTTCTTTTTATGCCCCCAGATCAAGGATCGGGGGGCATATTGTTTTTGTCCTGTCTGTGTGTCTGTGTGTCTGTGCATCCGAAACTTTAACCTTGGGTATAACTTTTGAACTATATAAGGTATACTTTTGATACTTGGCAAGTGTATAGGTCTAGTCAAAAGGAACATAAATATGCAAAAAAAAATAAGGTCAAATGTCAAGTTCATAGAGGTCAAAAAGGGGTAAAAATTGGAATCTGGGGGCATATGTAGTGTTTCACAAACACATCTTGTTGAGATTTAGATATGACCTGTAACCTTTAGATTGTGTTTGATTCCCTTTCTCCTCCTTGGACCACCAATGTTGATTGTTTTTTAAATGCACATTTCATGAACTAATTTTGGTATCGTATTTTAGCTCACCTGACCCAAAGGGTCAGTGTGAGCTATTGCTTTCACTTTGAGTTGCGCCTGTCGTCCAGCATTAACTTTTCCTATTTTCATCTTCTCCTCTGAAACCAATGAAGCAAATTCAACCAAACTTTACAGGATTGATGTATGGAAGGTTTTTCACAAAGATTGCACATTTCGTTCCAATTCCACAGCCGCCAGCACGGATCTTAGTTTTAACATTGGACCATATGGGAAAAACATCATTTTCAACATGTGCTCTGATACTATTGAAGCAAGTTTAACTAAAGAGTTAAACTATAGTTCCGCAAATTTAACTAAACTCTACTGAAATGATGTATGGAAGGTCCTTTTCAAAGATTGCACATTTCGTTCCGATTCGACAAAAAACAGAACATAATTTAACATTGGCCCTATGGGAAATTCACATTTTCATCTTCTCCTCTGAAAACACTGAAGCAAATTCAACCAAACTTTACAGGAATGATGTATGGAAGATCCTTCACAAAGATTGCACATTTCGTTCAGATTCGATAAAAATCATGGCTGCCAGCGTGGATCTTAGTTTTAAAATTGAACCCTATGGGAAAAACATCATTTTCAAAATCTGCTCAGAAAGAGTGCACATTTGGTTCCGATTTGATAAAAAACATGGCCACTAGCCATGATCTTAGTTTTACCATTGCACCCTAAGGGAAAAACATCATTTTCATCAAATGCTCAGAAGCAAATTCAACCAAGCTTTACAGAATGTATGTATGGAAGGTTCTTTACAAAGATTGCTCATTTGTTTGGATCCCACAAAAGAAATAGCTCCAAGCTTAGATCTTTGTTTAAAATGGGACCCTATGGGAAAACATCTGAAACAAATTCAGCCAAGCTAAGATTGCTTATTTTGTTTTGATCTGATAAAAAAAAAGACTACCAGCACAGAACATATTTTAAACACATGATCCTATAGAATAAACATCTGTTTCATCCCCTGCTGCAAGCATTTTGTCAGGTGAGCGATTTAGGCTCTTTTTCTGAGCCTTAAATTGCTCACTTCAGGCTTATTTAGACACATTTTATACAGAGTTATATCAAAAATGTAACTTCCATGGAATTATACCTTATAATACCCCTGCTCCGAAGGAGGGGGTATACCGTTTTATCTCTGTTTGCCCGTCACTCTGTCATTCCGACCATCCGTTTTCCATCACACATATTTTGGTCACATTTTCTCAGCAACTTCACATGACAGCCACTTGATAATTGATATGGTGCTTTAGTATTGGGTCCTATACTGCCACTCACCTTTTCTACCATATCCAATCACCACTTTCTGTTTACCGACTTTGTGCCTTTTTAGCTCACCTGGCTAATGCCAGGATGAGCTTTTGCCATCTTTTTGCGTCTGTCCTCCGTTCATCTATCTTGGATGGTCCCTTACAAAAATGGAGTTTTTCAGGTTCATGCTATATCAAACATTGCCACTAGGGAGGAACATAGTTTTGACTATGGACCCTATGGGAAAACACATTCAAAGATGTTCTCCTCTTAAACTACTGGGCCAATTGAAACCAAACTTGGCCACAATGGTCTTTTGGTGGTCACTTACATAAAAGTGTTTTTCAGGTCCAGGCGATATCCAAGATGGCCGCCAGAAGAAAACATAGTTTTAACATTGGACCCTATGGGAAAACACGTTCAAAGATCTTCTCTGAAACTACTGAGCCAAATGGCACCAAAATTGGCCACAGTAGTCCTTAGGTGATCCCTGCAAAAAAGAGTTTTTTTTGTTCCAGCTATATTCAACATTGCTGCCTGTAGAGAACTTAGTTTTAACTTTGGACACTATGGGAAAACACTTTCAAAGATATTTTCTGAAACTACTGGGCCAATTGGAACCAAACTTTGCTACAATAGTCCTTGGAAGGTCCCTTGCAAAAAAAGGTGTTTTCATGTCAGTGCGATATCCAAGATGGCTACCAGCAGGAAACATAGTTTTAACATTGGACACTATGGGAAAGCAGTTTCAAAGATATTCTCTGAAAACACTTAGCCAATTGGCATCAAACTTGACAACAACAGTCCTTGGGTGGTTCCTTACAAAAAAGGGGTTTTCAGGTTTGCGCTATATTCAAAATGGCCGCCAGCGAAAACACAGTTTTAACATTGGACCCTATGGTATAACACATTCAAAGATCTTCTCTGAAACTACTTGGAATCAAACTTTGCCACAATAGTCCTTGGAAGGTCCCTTGCAAAAAGTTGTTTTCATTTCAGCACGATATCCAAGATGGCCACCAGCAGGAAACATAGTTTTAACATTGAAGCCTATGGGAAAACACCTTCAAATATCTTCTCTGAAATTGCTGAGCCACTTGGTACCAAACTTGGCCACAATAGTCTTTGGGTTGTCCCTTACAAAAAAGGTTTTTCACGATATCGAACATGGCCGACAGTGTGAAACATAGTTTTAATATTGGACCCCATGGGAAACACATTCAAAGATCTTTTCTTCTGAGAAAAAACTAAGCCAATTGGCAACATACTTGGTGTCAATAGTCCTTAGGATGTCCATTACAAAATAGGTGTTTTTCAGGTCCGTGCGATATTCAAGATACCCGCCAGTGGGAAACAAAGTTTTAACATTGGACCCTATGGGAAAACACGTTCAAAGATCTTCTCTGATACTACCAAGCCAATTGGCACCAAACTTGGCCACAATATTCCTTGGATGTCCCTTACAAAAAGGTGCTCTTCAGGTTCGCGCTACATCCAATATGACTGCCAGCAGGTAAAATAGTTTTAATATTGGACCCTATGGGATAACATGTTCAAAGCTCTTCTTCTCTGAAACTACTGAACCTATTACAACCAAAATTAGCCACAATAGTCCTTTGGTGATCCCTTGCAAAAAGGTGTTTTTCATGTTCAAGCTATATTCAACATGGCCGCCAGCATTGGACCTTATTGAAAAACAATTTAAAGATCTTCACCTTTAAAATTGCTGATACAATTGAAACCAAACTTGGCCACAATATTCATTTGGTGGTCCCCTGCAAAAGTTTTTTTTTAGGTCTGGTCTATATCCAACATGGCGGCCAGCAGGGAACTTAGTTTTTGCATTGGACCCTAAGGGAAAACACATTCAAAGATCTTCTCCTCATCTGAAACTACTGAGCCAATGGAACCAAACTTGGTCAAAATAAACTATGTGGACTTAGGTTCACACTTTATCCAAGATGGCTGCCAACAGGGAACATACCGGTAGTTTAACATTGGACCTGATGGGAAACGCTGACAGAGGTCTTCTCCTCGAAAACTAATTGGGCATATTGGAACTATAGTTTAACTTTTTGTATATGGGCTCTTTAACATGAAATGTCTATGTTAATCAAGGACCAGGTGAGCGCTACAGGCTCTTGATAGCCTCTTGTTTACTTTCATTTTCAAAATTGACTTTTTTTCTAGGCAACAACACATCCCAGCCATTTGATATTTGGCATGCAGTTTCAGTAAATTTTAGTCTATTGCATATCCCCTTCTTGGCAATATTGCTGCCCCTCTGCCTGTTTACCGATTTGGTGCGTTTTTACCTAAATTTTCAAAATGTTACTTTTTTTGTCATTCATTTCTCAGCAACTACATATCACAGCCACTCGACAACTAGCATGGAGCTGCAGTACAGGGTACTTTACTGCATCCCCAATTTTCAGCCATATTGAAATACTACTTCCTGTTTACTGACTTACCACATTTCTATCTTTATGTCCCTCATCCTTCTCACATTATTTGCATCTTATTATACCCCCTGCTTGAAAAGTGGGGGGTATATAGTGATGGGTGTCCGTCCATCTTTGCGTCCGTCCATTTGTTACACCTGAGGGTACCCATCTCTTATCCGCTACTCCTCCTGAACCAGTGAAAAGATTTTCATGAAACTTTAACAGTCTTTATGAAATGATATAGATGTGCACCTCCTATTTCAGTATTTGATTTAATAGATTTTTTGGGGTTTCCCATAGCAAAACATGGACTTGGCCATTACATTCCAATTGGGTACCCGTCACTTATCCGCTACTCCTCCTGAACCACTGAATAGATTTCCATGAAACTTTAAGACAGTCTTAATAATATAATGTAGATGTGCACCTCCTATTTCATCATTTGATTTGATTTGATTGATGGGGTTTCCCATAGGAAAACATGGACTTAGCCATTACATTACAAGTGGGTACCCATCTCTTATCCGCTACTCCTCCTGAACCACTGAATAGATTTTCATGAAACTNTTGCTGCCCTACTGCCTGTTTACCGATTTGGTGCGTTTTTACCTAAATTTTCAAAATGTTACTTTTTTTTGTCATTCATTTCTCAGCAACTACATATCACAGCCACTCGACAACTAGCATGGAGCTGCAGTACAGGGTACTTTACTGCATCCCCAATTTACAGCCATATTGAAATACTACTCCTGTTTACTGACTTACCACATTTCTGTCTTTATGTCCCTCATCCTTCTCACATTATTTGCATCTTATTATACCCCCTGCTTGAAAAGTGGGGGGTATATAGTGATGGGGGTGTCCGTCCATCTTTGCGTCCGTCCGTCGGTTACACCTGAGGGTACCCATGTCTTATCCGCTACTCCTCCTGAACCAGTGAAAAGATTTTCATGAAACTTTAGCAGTCTTTATGAAATAATGCAGATGTGCACCTCCTATTTCAGAATTTGATTTAATAGATTTTTGGGTTTTCCCATAGCAAAACATGGACTTGGCCATTACATTCCAAGTGAGTACCCGTCACTTATCCGCTACTCCTCCTGAACCACTGAATAGATTTCCATGAAACTTTAAGACAGTCTTAATGATATAATGTAGATGTGCACCTCCTATTTCAGAATTTGATTAGATTGATTATTAATTTCGTGAATCAAATGGGGGAATTTTGAATGTGCTTTCCCATAGGGTCCAATGTTAACTAAGTTCCACAATAGCAGCCGTCTTGGATATAATGCGGACTTGACGGACATATTTTTCAAAGACAGTCAATGAAAGACAATTGTGACCAGGTTTTGTTTAAATTGGTCAAGTAGTTTCAGAGGAGATGATCTTTATATGGGTTTTCCCATATGATGCAATGTTAAACTAAGTTCCCCGCCAGCGGCCATCTTGAATTGCAGATTTGTTTGACATACTTTTTAAGGAAGACAACCGAGGGCTATTTTGAGCAAGTTTGATAGAAATTAACCAAGCAGATTCAGAAATGAAGGTCTTTGAATGTGTTTTCCAATAGAGTTCAATGTAAGCTATGTTTCCTGCTTGCGGCCATCTTGGATCTGATGGGGACTTGCCGGACACATTTTTCAAAGAGTACTAACAAAGGACAATTGTGACCAAGTGTGGTTCAATTTGGCCAAGTAGTCTTAGAGGAGAAGATCTTTGAATGGGTTTTCCCATAGGGCAAATGTTAAACTATATTCTCCGCTGGCGGCCATCTTTGATCTGATGAGGACTTGCCAGACAAATTTTTCAAAGGGCACCATTAAAGAACAGTTGTGACAAAGTATGGTTCCAATTGGCCAAGTAGTCTCATAGGAGAAGATCTCTGAATGTGTTTTCCCATAGGGTCTACTGATCAACCAAGTTCCCCGATCGCGGCCATCTTTGATGAGGTTGACAACTTCCATAAGGAAGATAAAATGTAGTCCTTGATAAACTTAACATATTTGCATTATATAATATCCTCTATTCCAAATCTTTATTGAAATAAAAGGCAGAATGTATAAACTTACCAAAAAATTACCAATAAAGGGCAAAAATGTCTATACTATATAGGTAATCAGATTTTCTTCAAAATTTCTAGGTGGGTAGATCTTGATAGGCTAAACATTTTTACAATTCAAAGTTGACCTTTATGCGTTATAGTTGATTTTGTTAAAAATTAAAAAAGAACATTAAAATTTTGAAAATTTTATGGAAAAAGGGCAATAAGTCCAAGACGGGTTTCGGATTTTCGTCAGCTTTGCAGGGCGGGTAGATCTTGTCATGTTTGTAATTTTTACCGTGTCAGAATTTTGATAGATGTAACGATTTTGAGTTATTTGCCAAAATGGTAATTTACCCCTTTGTTCTGTTTCAGATATGTTATAAGGTCCCGGACTCCTCGGACACATTTTTTTCTATTTAGATACCCTTGTAATGATTCAGTCCAAGTTTGGTTAAAATTGGCCCAGTGGTTTCAAAGGAGAAGATTTTTGAAAAGGTTTACGACAGACGATGGACAGATGGACATCGACGGTCACTAAGTGATGGCAATAGCTCACATGGCCTTTTAAGCCAGATGAGTTAAAATCAATCAAATCAAAGTTTGAAATAGGAGTTGTACACCTACATTATGTCACAAAGACTGTGTTAAAGCTTAATGAAAAAACATTTAGTGGTTCAGGAGGAATATTGAATAAAAGATTGGTACCCAATGGTTTTGAAATGGTTTAGTCTATGTTTTGCTATAGGAAACCCCAAAATCAATTACATCAAGTTCTGAAATAAGAGGTGCACATCTTCAAAATGTCCCAAAGACTGTAAATTGTTTTGAAAAGATATTCAGATATTCAGAGATGCATACCCACATATAATGTAATGGCTAAGTCTATATTTTTCTATGGAAAATCCAAAAAATACATTCAAATTCTGATACAGGAGATACACACCTACATAATGATACGAAGACTTTGTTTAAGTTTTATGAAAATATGTTTATTGATTTGACGATAAGAGATGGGTACCCTCGGGCATAACAGACGGAAGGACTGACAAACAACCATATCACTATATAACCCCCACTTTTCAAGGGGTGAGATAAAACGATCCAGGTACTCCATACATTGTAACGTCTATTTAACTAAACGATCAAGATGGATAAAAGTAAAGGACAATTTTGAGAATTGAGAGCGAGAATGATAATAAAGTAAGTATTTTAAACTCATTTGGAAGCCCACAAAATGGAGTTTACTTTTTAGTTTTTTCCTTTTTCGGGAGGGGATCAAACATTAATAAACTATCTTTTGTTTGTTCTTTGTTTTTCCCCTTTGAAAACTTCATACTTTGTCAAATCGTACCTTCAATTTGTTACATATATATATATATATATATATATACAACATAAGACAATTTTAAAATTATTCACCTTTTAAAACAAGCAAAAATTAATTGTTCCCATGCACAGTTTTTACAATTTTATTAGGATCTTAAGTTACCATTGTTTGTTTATATGTTCCAGTAGAGCAAATAATTCTAAGGTGTAATTGATTGCTTCAATTGTGAAATCAACATCATATAAATTGGTAATATCCAAACTTTGTGTTTGGATATAGGAATGGGTTTGTGTGGATCCCCAAGACAAACTATACCATTGGAAAATCCATTGTATCTATCTGGAGAGCTACCAAACTTCTATTGTAACTGCACTCACAAATAGGAAATGTTGTAAGCATATAATGGAATTTTCATTTATTTTAAGCTCGTCTGGCTACAGTCAGGATAGATTTTGTCTTCTGTCATCAACTTTTCTTTCAAAGATCTTCTCCTCTGAAACCGCCAGACCAATTGGAACCAATTTTGGTTACAATGGGCGTTTGATAGTCCCTTTTCAAAAGTTCATCCGACAAGTCTGCACTCTTTCTAAGATTTCTGCTAGTGTGGAAGTATTTTAACACTGGACGGTACTTAGAAAAAAATCAAAGATATTTCCATTATCCATTCAAATGGAAAGAAAATTTAGTTACAATGGTCATTAGATGGTCTCTTCTTAAAAGGATTCAGACACGTTCATACTTCATCCAACATGTCCACAAGTGGGGAACATAGTTTAATGTAGGACCATTCAAAGAAGCCCCATTTATATGAACGGTTTTACACACATGTGTATTTTTACATAGGTATGCAAATTTGTACAAGTGTGCAATTACTGCATGTAAACGCAACTGCATACGTGTGTAAACTTAACAAAGGGTGTAAATTTGCATGAGGTCAGGGGCAAGTGTAACTTTATATTTGCACATGTGTAAATTTACACGGTATGCATTTTAAGCATTTAAATTCAAATTTAAAAATGCACACTGTGCAAAATACTGTTCTTGTCTATGAAATGGAAGAAAAGGGTCTTGCAACTTGATTTGAATCATGAAATTGATGCACACACACTGAACTATGATTTGTAAAAAAAAATCAGACTTCTCTGACAATTTTGTATTATTAGCGTTTTTTGCTTATTATAGTGGAAGTTTGGCTCTGATTGAAGAAATAAAAAAGATACAATACAACTTTATTATACCCCCGCTTTGTAAAAGCGGAGGGTATATCGTGATGGTGGTGTCCGTCAGTCTGTCCGTCCATCATTCCGTCCGTCCGTAACACTTTTACTGTCAAAGTTTTCTCGGCTTCTACAGGTGGGAATGATTTGATATTTAGCATTAGGCTTCCAAATGATGAGTTGTACAGTGTCAGATATTTTCATGTTTGTGGCGCTACTACTTCCTGTTTGCCGATACATTAATACTTAGTTTCATATACCACTATTAATGAAAATTTTCGTCAAAGTTTTCTCTTCTTCCAAAAGTGGAAATGATTTCATATTTGGTCTGGAGCTTCATGATAATGAGTTGTACCGTGTAAGCTATTTTCAGGTTGGTTGCGCTACTACTTCCTGTTTACCGATACATTGGTATGTTGATGCTTAGTTATATATACCACTACTAATGAAAATTTTCGTCAAAGTTTTCTTTGCTGCTGTATGTGGAAATGATTTAATATTTATTCTCAACCTTCATAATGATGAGTTGCACTGTGTAAGCTATTTTCAAGTTTGTGGCGCTATTACTTCCTATTTACCGATACATTGATACTTAGTTATATATACCACTACTAATGAAAATTTTCGTCAAAGTTTTCTTTGCTTCTGTATGTGGAAATGATTTAATATTTATTCTCAACCTTCATAATGATGAGTTGTACCGTGTAAGCTATTTTCAAGTTTGTGGCACTACTACTTCCTGTTTGCAGATACATTAATACTTAGTTTCATATACCACTACTAATGAAAATTTTTCTTCGTTTTCTCTTCTTCCAAAAGTGGAAATGATTTCATATTTGGTCTGGAGCTTCATGATGATGAGTTGTACCATGTAAGCTATTTTCAGGTTGGTTGCGCTACTACTTCCTGTTTACCGATACATTGGTATGTTTATGCTTAGTTATATATACCACTACTAATGAAAATTTTCGTCAAAGTTTTCTCTGCTTCTATAAGTGAAAATGATTTAATATTTAGTCTCAAGCTTCATATAGATGAGTTGTACCGTGTAAGCTATTTTCAGGTTTGTTGCGCTATTACTTCCTGTTTACCGATACATTGATACTTAGTTATATATACCACTACTAATGAAAATTTTTACTCCTCCTAAACCATTGAATGGAATTTGATGAAACTTTCAGAGAATCTTTATGACATGATGCCATTGTGCACCTCCTATTTTACATTTTGATCTGACCAATTTTTGGGATTCCAATAGCCATACATGGATTTAACCATGCGTTATCATTGGGGAGGACAATACTGGTACATATATGCAATCTGCAACTCCATCTAAACCAAAGAATGGAATTTGATAAAAATTTCAGATATTCTTTATCAAGTAAGGTAATAGTGCACCTCCTATTTTAGCTTTTGATCTGACAATTTTTTGGGATTTCCAATAGCCTAACTTGAACACTGCCATCCATGTAGCTTATGTGGGGAAGCGGGGGTATCATTTAGTGAGCTATGCTCACAGTATTTCTAGTGTTTGTCTATCGTTCTACAAATTTCCAAGATCTAAAGGAAACTTATTTTTACATGTTTTTCGGCCCTTTTCACTTCCTGCAATAAGCTTTTTAAATTAAAAAACACACCTCAGATTATATGCATGTAAATGCATAGCAAATATACTTTTACATACTGGTGTACTTTTACACACGTGTAAATTTACATACTGGGTTAAATCTTGTGCATGTAAATGGGGCTTAAGAAACTACTAATGCAGTTATTATATCCAAACTTAGTCACAATGGCCCTTATAGATGGTCCCTCCAAAAAGGTACCCGGCAGGTCCGTACCTCATCGAAGATGGCCAGCAACTGTGAAAGGTGTTTAACATTGGACCATATGGAGACAAGATATTTTTGTATTTTCAAAGATCTTTTCTGAAAACCACTCAGCTAATTGGAACTAAACTTTGTAACAATGGCCATTATGTCCCCCCTTTTATACTGAATCTGGCACTGCAGGTCCGCAACACATCTAAGTGGTTGCCAGCAGGGGACATAGTTTAACATTTTACCCTATGGAAAACAAATTCGAAGATCTTCTCTGAAACAACTCGCCCAGTTAGAACCAAACTTAGTTACAGTAGTTCCTAGATGGTCTTTTTCAAAGAGTATTCGGCAGTTTTGTACCTCATCCTAGATAGTCCCAACGAGAAACAATGTTTAACGCTGGACCCTATCAAACACATTCAAAGATCTCCTCTTACAATAGCATGCCGAATTAAAACCAACTTTGTCGCAATGGTCCTTAGCTGGTTTCCCTAAAAGTATCATGGCCGTAGCAGGAAACAAAGTTTTACATTGGATCCAATGGATAACACATTCAAAGATGTCTACTAGACGGATAAACACCGGAAACCAATTGATGTCAAAAGCTCAGGCTGGCAATAGCAAGGTGAACTAATTTTTTTCAAATCATTTATCCCTATTTAACATAATTAATTTCAAGGAAGAACACTCTTACAACGTAGGTTTCAGACGAAATGTCCTGTAAATCCGCCAACAAGTAACAAACATTTTTCCTACTACACATTAAAACCTTTTTCTTGCGGTTTTAATTTTTTGCTATTAAGGTTAAGAGCATTTGGGCTGATAATTCCTTGCTAAGCACAAAATAGATTCCATACGTTTTTCAACCACAATCAATACTTGTCCACTGAAGCAAGTATCAAAGCTTCATCTCTTCACAATAAGTATGATCGGTCGGTTATCATTTAAAAATTATCTCCACTTTGACCATATATGAGCCCCCCTCATATATAACTAACTTTGTGCAGGGAAATAACCGACCGATGTTACTCATTCTCCACAATGACTTGCAGACGACAAATGAAAAGAAGCATAATTCTGATGCAGCTTTCCCGGGTGACTGAAAATGTCCTTACATTATACATATCAAATATTGGTGAAAGTTGAAAGATTGGTTATGTATACTTTTCATAGAAAAGAAAACCAAATTAGCTTTGTTCTTTAATTTAAAAGTATTTAATTTTAGTATTATTGTCAATAAAAATCATTTTCGTTGTTGTTTTAACAATTTCACAGAATTCCATATTGACGGTTTTGTATTTCTGAAGTAAATATCCTGATTGTTGTGTATCCATTTGTTAGCAATCCATTTTGACCCTAGACATACTGGACAACCTCCATGAAGATTTCGTGTGTCTGTATTGCCGTTTTCATCAAGATTTGTAAAGATGACTGCAGCACCCTGAAAATCCACATTGTATTAATTATTGGAACATTTGATATTTTAACTACATACTGAAGATAACAGGAAACACTTACAATGGCCGAACATTACAATCACATATCACAATCAACCAGGGAACTGCAGAAGAAAAACAATAAAATGACAAAAGACGAACACAGATAACGATAGGAACTCGGGATAGCCGGAGCTCTCTGAAGTAATTTTAGGTATGAAACAGACTGGCGGGAAACTGAAAAACACAAAAAACACAATAAACAAGAGCCTGAAAACACAATGAACAAATGAACAAGAGCCTGAAAAACACAATGAACAAATGAACCAGAGCCTGAAAAACACAATGAACAAGAGCTGTCGTCGAATAGCACCCATTTATTAACCTGCTCATTAAACCTTGAATCAATATGATAAGTGCAAGTTAAAGTGTGTGTGGACACAGTACAAGTGTGCACAAGATCATTCGCTAATCAAGACCCTTCGGTCAATACAGTTGACTACCTTGATAGAACTCGGTTGCTCACAAATAGAACCGATTCAATAAATCTGTCCCCACCGTCAGTTTGTGACGTGTATATCTTTTGTCAGCTTCTGTGTTAAATAAAACACAATGTCATCAAATGTAGACGGTAACAGACAAAATATTGTACACATTCATACACAATGTAGCATTGTGTCATCTTTTTACAAAGGAACTGTCAAATATTGATTAAGAAGCAAACTACGAATCAGTCACAACATCATTGCATTTGATTGGTCAGAAGTTCAGGTAGGGACAGATTTATTGAATCGACCCTAGGTTACTTGAACAATGATATGTTACCCATAACTTGAAGTACTAGTAATCACTACAATGTTTTACAGTCGACATCAGGACCTTGTGGACCGCTAAGATATATCTGTTTCCCAGTTGACAACAGATATTTCCATTAACAGCTAATTGTTGTTTTCCTCTGCTTGATTTGACTTTACTTCCCGGACATTACCGATTCTGACTTTACCTTGGATTGACCCACTGACAGTATGACGGGTGCTGTATAAAGAACGGGACAAACTTACCTTTCCGGAGCACCTGATGTCACTCTTTTTGAGAGATCACACTGTTAGTGCTTTAGTTTTTATTGTATTATTTATAGTGTTTGTGTTTTGTTGTTTTGTAGCGTCTCTGGTCTTCCGTCTTCTGATGTTCTTGCTTTTACATTGTCTCTTCCTTCGGTATTTTACTGTCGTTGACATGTTCGAGCCGGCGAGTGTCTTATAAGAGACAGGAGATGCTAATTCTATCGGTACACCTGAACTCACCCACGGTTTTTTATTAGATCCTAGTGTTCATCTTTATATGTGTTTTTTCACTTTTCTCTTCTGTGTCTTACTCAAGTGATGTCTTTGTTTTTTGGTGTTATTGTCCCTTTTAAGACTGACAGATCGGTTCTCACTTACTAAATATTTATTCTGTTTCAACTCACATAATCAATTTAACAGTTACAGGTATGAGAAAATCTGTTCATATGTTTGAACTCCGCCCGGAGTGAGACGGGGTATGTCGATAGGATAAATGCACATGAGACAAAATCTCTACATGTTGGTCTTCATCTTTTAAAATAAGTTTCATTAAAATCGGACAAGAAACAGCCTTTCAATAATTTTGAAAGAGTTGTCAATTAAGATGTGTGAACGTTAAGGGTATTCCACTCGTTTTCTTGGATCCAAACCATCCCCCTATATGTGGTGAATGGCTAAAAATAAATACACAAAAAAATCACAGTAAAAATCAAACTAGAAAAAAAGTCCAACTTATCATGACGAGTTCCCTAACAATGAAGTACATAAAACATGAAGACAATACACATCACATAGGTACTGTCTGGACAAATGCTCGCAGTTACTGACAGCTATCTATACTGAAAAGTTTAACATTTAAATGTCACTTTAGGTAATAAATGAATTACAAATAATAAATAAGTGGCTCTCTATCGCCTGTATCGCTCACCCGACCGTCGCTTTTTCCATAGTCATGATAAACAGTCTTTTGATAAATTATGTCGGTCGGCGGCTACAATTTTTGATAAGGTATTACCATGATCAACAGACATTTTAAAGGAGACCACAAATGCATGTCATATCTAGCAAAACGTTTATAGATAAGTAGTTGTATAGCTTAAGTGTTGCTTGGATGGTTGTGTAAGCAGCAATGACCACACTGGGCTGTCCTGAGTCTTCGACGATTCTTTTTGTATTGACATCTATCATTAATCATCGTATCATTCACGAGATTAACACCCATCATTCTGATTTGGTCACTAGTCAGCAAATCGACAAATTCGCCTGCTTCGAAATAGTATTTTACTTCTGGCAGGCTTTTCAGGACGGGAAAAATATTTTGTTTACTTTTGCTGGGATAACTCGGATGTGGAGTCTTCTTGTTGGTAGTTGTTTGCATTTGACGAGACTTGCGTATCGCTTTATATCTTGGAAATTCTCCATGGTGATTGTTTGGTGTCCGACAGGTATTGTTCCTGTCTCAGTGATTCTATTGAGTCAATTTATCTAAAACCAAATGTCTTATTTTTTGTTTGATGATTGGTTGCTTGTGATCGCGATCATATAATCATGTGATTATACCAAAGTTATATAGAGCTAGTCTTGTCTAATAAGAGTTGATTCTTTCTGCTATTCCACTTGAAGTGACTATTTTAAGAAATACCTTTTCTGGAGGTAAGCCAATACCTATTTCTGGAAATATAGTGGACCCACCAATCTGTACATCGGAAAGCTACAAAAGAAAATAACCACAACAAATTTCTTCGTGTGTTATGGTATATTCTAATATGGGAACAACGGAAACCATGACAACTAGCCATATGAAAATCTCCAATAACATAATGAACGAAGTTGCAACAGTCTTCACGCTGAAACAGACGACGTCATATGTTTTGTGCACAAAAACGTCAGTAAAACTTATGTAATGGCTGTCGTCACCTTGTACACTATAGGTCAGCTCAGATCACTAAATGTCATATTAGAATCGAAATAATTCATTTTTGCCGGTGGTTTGTAGTCGATTTACATATGGGTGTCCATTATTTTCGTTTTTTTTTACCCCTCGCTCCGCTGAGCTACGCTCTGGGTAAAATATTAACGAAAATAATGGCCACCCATATGTAAATCTCCAACAAACCACCGGCGCCCATGAATTATTTCTTAAACATGTCTAAACAGTTAGTTTTATATCCCCTTGGTCTAAACAGACAAGTTTTTAAACAAACAATGAAAGGATATGGAGTTAACATGTTTATATACTTAAACAAGTAATTTTTATATTTTTATTTCATATTTTTCGTTTTGTTTGTTCAAATTTGAATGACGCCTTTTTGTCTACATGATGGTTACAAGAAGCAAACTCGCTCAATACTGAAAAGTTTAACATATAAATGTCACTTTAGATAATAAAAGAATTACAAATAATAAACAAGTGACTCTCTAGGGCCTTTTTGCATAATACAACTGGATAAACAGTCTTTTGATAAATTATGTCGGTCGACGGCTACGATTTTTGATTAAGAAATAGATTACTGCAAGCGGGCTCTATGCGAATTAGAACATGGGCAGACCTTATATTTGTCAATATTTTATACCGAGCGACAGCGAGGTATAAAATGAAGACAAATATAAGGTCTGACCATGTTCTAATTCGCATAGAGCCCAATTGCAATAATCTATTTCGATTCTAATATATTCAACAAGAGTTTTGAACATTCGAAGCGGCTCTTGGAGGTCAATAATGGGTTTAGCACTAGAATTGAAACATGTCGGAAAACTGCATACAACTACACATAAATGGACATAGAGAAATCTATATTCGTTGTTTTATTAATACAAGTGGTTCATAAGCTTATGAATTAATACAAATAATCTGTTATAAAACATATAAAATACGGATATTTTTAAATCGAAGCGTGTAAAAGTGTGAGCTAGTGGTATTTCCGATTTATATGACTGCTTTGGTATGTTATTTTTGAAGCCAAAAAAAAAAAAAAGAAAAGAAGAGGAATTAAACTCATATTTATAATTTTATTAACGTTAAAAATTAAAAATTTCATATTTAAATCGTAGAGCATGATATGGAACGCAGATAAGGTTTCATAACAACAACACATTCGTTGCTAGGTTACGGTTATGTCAATTTCAGTTCCGAGTCTTAAATTTAGTAACTGTTGTAAATTTCTATTATTGTCATTATTTGATGTGAATTTTTGGGTGATTCATTTTTCTAAAACTTTATTTACACAAAATAAAATGAATATTGGGTGAATAAAATGTGAAATTGTAAATTACGAATGTCCTTCTGTAAAAAAAATTTACGCATGTGCTAAAAAATATTGCTGGAATTAGTACATAGCTTTGTTTCCAAAGCGAAAGAAGAGAGTCATATTAGAATAAGGTATTACCATGATAAACAGACATTTTAAAGGAGATCACAAAGTAACTATTGCTACCAAGATCATGTGGTTACAGAAGTTCAATTAGGTTCTATGTTAAACTATGTTGCGGCTTGCTGTCATCTATGATGAGGAACTAAGATAAAAAATACAAACTTATAAGGGGACCAACTATTATAACAAACTTTTGTAAAATTTGTTCCGGTAGTTTCAGAGGAGTAGATGTTTGAATGCATTTACAAAAGAGAATCCCTGGTGGCTATCTTACATGAGGTACAAACATAAAAACAAATTTTGAGGGTGCAGAAAAAAGATTTATGATCAATTTGTCTAAAATAGTTGAAGTTGTTTCAGAGAAGAAGATCTTTGAATGCATTTCCCTTTGTTTCATATCTTTAACTTCGTTCCCAGCTGACGATCATCTTCAATTAGACCAAAAACAATTAATATCATAACCATATCTTGTTAAAATTGGCCAAGCAGTTTCAGAGCAGCAGATGATTTTTGAATGAAATGTTTGGTACTGATGGACGACAGGTACAAAATAATCTCAAAGGCTCACCCTAAAAATTTAGTAAAACACAACAAAAACAGTAGGTGGACGAGTTATTGGTTAAAACATGGGTACCCCATAGAAAATCTTGGTCATTTTTCATACTAGTTAATGGCCTGGAGGACTGTATGACATTGAGAGGCCTAGTTTATTGTGGTTTTTGTAAAGAGTTAAAATACTTGTACACAGTTGCCTCCTAAATTTGTTTTTGGGTAAAGTAGGATTTGGCATAAGGTTAAGTATGGAATGTGACCCCACTAAAAATCTGCAAAATTGACGATTTTCGGCTTTGAGCGGCTACAGTATCAGAAATACAAATCAGAAATCTGTCATCCTGTCGAAAATTTAGAGATGACACTTTAGTTGTGTACATTAATGTTGTCTAAATGGGCTATGCAGTTTTTTTTCTTATAGATGACAATAGGTCGCCTTCCCCACCAAAATATGACATTTTTAATTTCTCTTCTTTCCAGTGCCTCTTTTTCAAGCAAACAGAGAACTGAAATCCTTAAAAGTGGTTATAAGCTAGTCTGAAATTTTGCCAGAGTTCAAATCTTAAAATGAACCCCAACACGATGACTTTTACATATAGAAAGGGTCGTCAGTGATACCAATGTACAGAGAGTCTAAAAAACGACACTAGTCGCGTGTTGCAGTCTAAGGGGCTATTGGTACTTTGCGGAACGGAACGGAACGGAACGGAACGTAGCGGAACAAGCTATGGGGCTCGTTAAAGGGAGTTTTGTTATTATTACTTTTTCTTCATTTCCGATTTTTTTTATGGTGGAATTGGACCTATAGGTTTGTTTTTCAATAATGAGGTATATATTAATAATCCTAAAATTAAATCAATTGGAAAAATGTGGGTGTAAAGACGCAAAAAATGAAACTACAAAAATGCAAAATTTGAAAATCGCAGGTGAACATAATAGAGAATATTTAGGAATTAACACCAAAACAATAGTTTTAACTGAATTTTAAAAATCCGATAAAACCGATATCTCCCCGTCTTTTAATTCTCTGGGTAGACTATACATAAAATCTACGGGGTAAAAATTGTCAAAAATGTAATATTTCAAATAACATGAATAAGGCATTAAATTTCATATTATTAATAATATTAAGTAAAGCAGAAAAACGATTTTGTCATTTTTTGAAATGAAGATGAATAAAAATATTTAATGCTGTTCCGTTCCGTTCCGTTAAATACCATTAGCTGGGGGAAAAAGTAATAATTAAGTAAAAATAACAAGCTCCCTTTAACGAGCCCAATAGCTTGTTCCGCTACGTTCCGTTCCGTTCCGTTCCGTTCCGCAAAGTACCAATAGCCGTCTAAGGGTTAATTCAAACAATTTACAAAAAAGTCCTGAATAATCATGAACCTTTTTTAATTGCAGACAAACAGGTTTAATCAGTGCAGCTAGAATCCAAATATTAAAAAAAATGAAAATGTTTGTATGGTACTTACATAGAATATAATTGTAGCTATTCTTTGTTTGCCTCCATTATGTTCTGTTATCTAAAACAATGTACATGTAAATGTGATTGCAGCACAAAAAATACTACTTGCGTATTCTTTATAGCAAGTACTCAAACGAGAAACATCTTGAATAAAATTCAAAACACAAGCGTGAATTATTTCTTTTGCTATAGTTGATTTGAGATATTATTGGATAAGGATACTGATCCCTCTTATAGGAATGAAAGACTTTTACTTTTAAGCATACGATCTATATTTCTCCAATTTGTTTCTTTTTTTGGAAGCCCTCAAAACATTAATTTGAATCAATATGTCTAGAATATGGTATCAGATACCGTTTAATGCGTAAATACGTCAAGAATACATGTACTTCATACATTCAATTATCAGATTAATTTCACATGCAATTTCGAACAATCTTTCTTATCTATTTTNAACTTAATATACGTACATTGTCGGAAATATAAAATTTATTTGTACTCGCTGCGAAACAGGCGAGAAATGCTCGGTAAACCTCGCATTTCTACCTGTTTCTAAAGCTCGTCAAATAAATTTTATATTTTCCGACAATGTACATATATTGTATATATGTACGCCAAAGTGATTTTAATGCACGGACATTGGTTTCAGTAAAACTGCTTTTCTGATATATCATATATGTATGTGCTATGTATTTTTATGGCCTTAATTTTTTGTCATGACAATGGCAGTAGACTACCGATGGAACAATGGAGTGGCATTTACATTCGAAGTCTAAAGACATTGCCACAATGAGAACACATGAAACAATGACGTTACACAGCTACGAAGCACAGAAATAAAAAGCATACAAAACCAATGTATATTTTCATGTCATATGAGCCTTTATAACTGCTTTTATTGCTTTATCTGTATGTCATTTGTCTCGTATGATATTAGTAATTTATTTTATCCTGCAATGATTGTATTTATTAGACGAATACGACCCTACGAATATTTTTTTTCGTATTCGTAGGGTAGACTGGTAACCGGTCCGCGATTTTGAACGAAGAAAAGACAGGCGACTGGTTTGAAAGCCTCCAATACTTTGACGTCACAGTGTAAATGCTCTTATGACGTCAGGGATTATACCAAAATGGCCGAAGTTGTTTACTGTCTTCCTGGTCCCGCTTCACAAAGAAAATGCATGTTTAAATAGGGTTTAAATGATTGCAGGATAAAAACAATATACGTACATTGTCGGAAATATAAAATTTATTTCAACTCGCTGCGAAACAGGCGAGAAATGCTCGGTAAACCTCGCATTTCTACCTGTTTCTAAAGCTTGTCAAATAAATTTCATATTTTCCGACAATGTTTTTTTTTCTTATAATTGCATGTACTTATTTTGTATTCGATAAAAAGCTCTATATAGCTTATGTTATTTGTTATATTAACCGAATTCAAATAAATCTTTTGTATTCATATTCGTATAAGCTAATTAATGGAGGGACTGGCAAGGAGGTTTCATTAACAGGCTAACAATCTTTAATTTTCCCCAACACAGTTAACCACAAATTTAAATTCATGATAACTATGTTCACCGGTGGGAACCATCTTGGATGAGATTGGGACCTGTTGAACATATGTAAAAATTGTAGATCTTGATAAGTTGAACACTTTTGCTTTTTAAAATTTACTTTTATCTCAAATCATTATGAAATATAGGACAAAGTGTATAAAATTATGAAAATTTGATAAATAAAGGGCAATAACCCCTTTATAGATATTTAGATTTTCTTCAAATTTCTAGGTGAGTAAAGCTTGGTATGCTTAATATTTTTGCAATTTAAAGTTGACTTCTATCTGTTATAGTTTTTCCAATAAAAAATTAAATATCTTAAAATTGTGAAAATTTTACGGAAAAGGCAATAACTCCAGGACGAGTTTACGGATTTCCTTTAAGGTTGCACGGCATGTAGACCTTGCCATGCTGGTTATTGTTATTCAGTCAGATTTTTATATCTGTAACGGTTTTTGACTTTTGCAAAAACAGCAATTTACCCATATGTACTATTTTTAGCGACAGCAGCCATGTTGTTTGGTATTTTGACTTATCGAACACAATTTTTAACTGCATACCCTGGTGATGCTTCAGGCTAAGTTTGGTTACAATTACTTTGAAAATTTCAAAGGAGATTTTTGAAATTGTTGATAAACGACGACGATGGACAGACGATTTACCTAAGATCTGCAGTGTCGGCCATTTTGAATTTATGATCGGTACTAAAATCCTACATTTGTTTAATGACCATCATGCTTCCATGCCTAGTCCATTTCAACCTGAACTACGAAATGATTTTCAAGAAGTAACAATTTACAATATTGTCCAATATGGTCCTATGTTAAACTATGTTCCCCAGTGACAGCCATCTTGGATGAGATGGGAACCTGTTGAACATTGTAAAAATTGTAGTTCTTGATATACTGAACACCTTTACTTTGTATAATTAACCTCTATCTCAAATTATTTTTGAAATATAGGACAAAATGTATAGAATTATGAAAATTTGACAAATAAAGAGCAATAACTCCTTCATGGGTATTTAGATTTTTTTCAAAATTTCTGGGTGGATAAAGCTTGGTTTGCTAAACATTTCTGCATCTTACAGTTGACTTCTATCTTTGCAGTTTTTCCAATAAAGAATATATCTTAAAGTTTTGAAAATTTAACGCAAAAGGGGCAATAACTCCAAGGCGCGTTTACGGATTTTCTTCAAATTTTGAGGGCATATAGATCTTGCCATGCAGATTATTTTTAGATCATCAATTTTTAGCTCACCTGGCCAAAGGCCATGTGAGCTTTTGCCATCACTCGGCGTCCGTCCGTCCGTTAACTCTTATTCAAAAATATTCTCCTCTGAAACTACTTGGCCAATACTAACCAAACTTGGCCTGAATCATCACTAGGGTATGCACTTTCAAATTTGTGATTTTTATGTGCATAGACTAAACAACATGGCCGCTGTTACTAAAATAGAACATAGAGGTAAATTGCTGTTTTTTGCAAATTACTCGAAAACCGTTACAGATATCAAAAATCTGACATGGAGTAAAAATGATCAGCATAATGAGATCTACCCACTGTGCAATTTTGAAGAAAATCTGAAAACCAGTCTCGGAGTTAAAGCCCTTTTTCTGTAAAATTTTCAAAATTTTGTATTTTGTATTTTTTTATTTCAAAAAGTGTAAGAGATAGAGGCCAAGTGTAAATTGGAAAAATGTTCAGCATATCAAGATCTACCTACCCTGAAATTTTGAAGAAAATCCATAAACCCTTGAAGGAGTTATTGCCCTTTTTTTCACCGAATTTTTAAAATTTTGTATTTTTCGTCTTTTATTTCCAAAACTATAGAAGATGAAGATTAAGTGAAACATGATGAAATGTTTGCCATGCTGTGGCGACTTCAAAACTGGTGTTGAAAATAGTTTGTTGACAGCCATTTTCAAAATGGCCGCCAAAAAAAGGCTAGAAAATTCAACATTGTCCGATTTCAATGAAATTTGGTTTCCAAATAGATATTTATGTTGCGACTTCAAAACCTGTGTTGAAAATTGTTTGTTGACCACCATTTTCAAAATGGCCGCCACAAAAGGCGGGAAAATTCAACATTGTCCGATTTCAATGAAATTTGGTTTCCAAATAGAAATTGGTGTTGCAACTTTAAAACTGATGTTAAAAATTGTTCTTTGACCGCCATTTTCAAAATGGCCGCCAAAAAGGGCGGGAATATTCAATTTTGTCCGATTTCAATGAAATTTGATGTCCAAATAGATATTGATGTCACAACTTCAAAACTTATGTTGAAAATTGTTTGGTGACGGCCATTTTCAAAATGGTTGCCAAAAAGGCAGGAAATTTAAACATTGTCCTATTTCAATGAAATTTGGTTTCCAAATAGATATTGATGTTGCGACTTCTGCAAAATCGATGTTGAAAATTGTTCGTATTTCAAAACTGGTGTTGAAAGTGGTCCTTAGCAAGAACGTTTTTTGTCAAAAAGCCCTACAAAGAAATAAACATGATCAGACTTTAAATACTGCACAAGATATTGGTGGTGTTTGAGGTACTTAAGTTTGAGAGACTGATGATAAACTGTATAACTTACAATGTTACCACGATTTTGGCAACGGAAAGCCAGGTGAGTGATACAGGCTCCTGACTGCCTCTAGTTTGGATCTCGTTAACGGTTTTTGACTTATTTGCAAAAAACAGCAATTTACCCCATGTTTTTTTTCTAGAAACAGCGGCCTGGTTGTTCGGTCTTCGGACTAATCAAACACAATTTTTAAACTGCATACCCTGGTGACGCTTAAGGCCTAGTTTGGTTAAAATTGGCTAAACAGTTTCAGAGGAGAAGATTTTTGAAATTGTTGACGGACGACGGACGCAAAGTAATGGCAAAAGCTCAAATGACCTTTTAGGCCAGGTGAGCTAAAAATGTCAACGTGAGTGAAAATAGCTTAATTTTACACTAAAAACAAAATACAAAAAGAAAATCTTTTTTGTTGAGACTTTGTCCCATGTACATTTACTTCATATCCTTTCATTATTAATTTTAGATTGCTTAATCATTTTCTTTGTTTTACAATGTGATATACAATTATATGATTGCATAAAAAATGTTACCACCAGAAACACTTAATTGCTCGCTTTGTATCTGTCTAACGTCATTGTTTTCTTTGTCTAACGTCATTGTTTTCTTTGTCTAACGTCTTATCTCATATAGTCTTCAAAATATCAAAATACATGCATATATAAGGTTGGCATTCCTTGGCCACGTTTTATTTTATAAATGTAAACAAATACAATCAATATGGCAAACAATATGAAATATGTAATATAGAAGTCTATAAAAGATTATCATTTTTTATAAAGAAAATTGCTGATATGTTTTAATATATTTTATACTATCGTTATTCCGCCATGTCATACTGTTTATGTTATGTCCTCATGTAACACAATTCATTGTGTCTTTATAATAAAATCTTAAAAAATCTTGAAATCTTGAAAATCATGATACCGAATGTTTATGGCATCAAATAAAAGAAGCACCGTGGATTACACAAGTGCAGGGAGAGAAAGAATTTAGATCACATTGGATACAAAAGTAAAAGTCAAACATTAGGGTAATTTAATGAATATGATTTACATTGTTTTCTGTGTTCTCGTTTTGGCATGTCTTTGAACTATTCCATTCTTTCATTCCTTCGGTATTCTACTGCCGTTGTCTCATACACGTGTCTATAACATAAAACTGAATGCTTATAATTTTCATGGAACACTGTGTTGAAAAAAAATCTATCATATTAGATTAATGTGCATACAAAGTACAGTTAAAACTAAATATCATTCCACTCACATATTTTTCCTCATAAAACCAGTCGTGGTGAGGTTTATATTCGCCCCCTATACCATAATTCAAGACCTGTAAAGAAAATCCATAATCAAAGGTCACAATACAAGCTCAACACAGGCACAACCAGGTTATGATAAGGAGAAAATCCACAGTTATTAACATTCTACCGATAACACATCACAAAAACATAAGAACAATTCATGTCGTGCTCGTTCTTGATATATAAGGCGTCAAATGGAAAACTTACTGTTGATTTTGTTTTTCTTTCCAAAGCTATATTACAGAAACAGTGCTTGGATTTTTACCAAAGGTAAATAAAAAATCGTCTGGTCATTTACACAGTGTCTAGGATGGCAGCTACTTGAAACTACAAATGTATTCCTTGATACGCCCTCAACACTCGTCGATGGTCAAATACATTTTGATTTGCATACTAAAGCGACAGATTCGCATGCATACTTGCTCCCAAGTAGCTGCCATCCTAGACACTGTGTAAATGCCATCCCATATGGACTTTCAACCCAAATACGTAGTATCTGTTCGCAAGAAGAAACATTCAAACAGAGGAGCAGAGAACTTACCCAACATCTTGTGAACAGGGGTTACAAAGAAAAGCATGTCAGAACAATTGTTCAAAAGGTCTCTTCGATTTACCGAAGCGAATTGCTAGATTATCGGCAAATAAGAAGAAAAATTTGCGGACGCCACTGGTTACTACTTTCCATCCACAGTTACCTCATTTGTCAGCTATAACCCGTGAATATATGCCAATTCTACATGCATCACCCAAAATGAAA